>JANAVB010023799.1:3335117-3435117 GCA_029216955.1 Iris pallida
TGCTCTGGTCAGCGGATAAATTCCAACAAAAGTGTCATTTACGTCCATCACTCGGCCGACAGAGAGCACACTGTTGTGCTCACCAGCATCACCTCCTTCTCGGTTGAGTACCCACCTTTTACTTACCTAGGGTGCTCGCTGATGTACGACAGATCCAGCACGGGACTCTTCGAAGGATTAGTGGGTAGAATCATGAAAAGAATTGAGGGATGGCATAATGCGACCCTCTCGCCTGTGCTCTCCTCCATCCCAATATATACCCTGGCCGCTTGCTCCTCCCCGAAGAAGGTCATCACCAGTATTGAAAACCTCATCTCCAACTTTTTCTGGGGCCACTGCGACGGTAAGGGCAAACATCATTGGACGAGCTAGGACTCCATGGCTAGACCCACAGATGAGGGAGGTCTTGGATTCAGCAGGATGGCCCACGTCGTCGACGCTTGCTCGATAAAAATATGGTAGAAGATTAGGGATAACCGATCCTTGTGGGCTCGGTTTATAAAAACTAGATACTTCAAGCACTCTCACCCCTCTTTGGCCTCCTCCAATAACAGATCCTCAGCATCTTAGCATCGCATCCTAGAAGGGAAACAGTTGGCCGAACCTCTGATGCGGCTTCAGTTGGGCGCAGACAAATCGTCTACATATTTCGAAAGGTGGGCCGATGATGATCTATTGACCCCTGACCAGGGAGCCCCGATGGATGCTAACATTAAAGATCTGTGGTCCAGCGAGGGGGACTAGAATCGGGAGCGGATCTCGGATTGGATTGAAGAGGAGGCCGTGGCCATTATTGTTGAATCAGGTGCCACAGTCGGTGCGGAACGTGACACTCTGCGGTGGACCCTCACGACTAATGGAGCCTTCACTCTGGCTTCCGCTCGCAGTGCAGCCCGCGGTATAGGGAACCCTTCACCTACAAGCGGGGCGTATTTGCAGTCTTGCATCCGTAAGAAGTGGTCCTTCATGTTGTGGAAAGCGCTTCGCAGAAAACTTCCCACCGATGATATAATAGCCACCATGGGCTTTAGCATAGCCTCCACTTGTCATTGCCGCTCTGATAGACAAGCCGAGACTGCGAAGCACATTCTTCTCCACGGATAGTTGCCTATAAAAGTGTGGAACAAGTTCGCCAACCTTTATCTCCCGGGCCAGGGCGCGGGGGGCTTCAACGATCTCCTTGCCGCTTGGGCTAATGCCTCGCACAACCACCAGATCGTAGCAGCCGCCATTACATGGGTCTTGTGGAAGAACATGAATAAATTCAGATATGAGGGGCGCCAATACACCTCTAATCAACTGATTAAAGAGGTCCACAGGCAGATTCTCAAGGCTTCCAGATAATGCAAGCACGTTCGGCCGAATTTCTGGACTCTAGGATTGACTTACCATTCTCTTTAGCCTTAGCCCGGGGATCACTACAACAAAAAACCCTTTTAATGACGGCTAAAAAGCGTCATTAATGACGTACCATGACGCTTTTTTTTCACAGCAACCGTCATGAAAACGGGTGTTATAAATGTTTTTTAAAAGCGTCATAAAATAACCGTCATGAATATGATGAGTTTCTGCTACACTTATTTTCAGCGTAGTTTGAAAGCGTTATGAATAGATAATCTGTATAGACTCAATTCAACACATTTATAACGCTCAATTCTGCATATTTATATATTACTTTCCAAAAAATTATAAAACAATGCTCAATGTTGCTCAATTCAATTTCAAAACATTCATTTTGGACCATATTCACAAGAAAACATCTAAATGTTATAGAGTACCATTTAATCCAATTACAAATATATACATAATATATATCACCATCTTCATTACATTTTTTTTCAAAATAGGACATCCAAATACATATATTTACAACTACTACTAGTAAGTAGACCCTCAAAACTATTAGTACATTGGCTTCAACTTTGAGCACATCAAAACTGTCAGCACCACGTAGCAAAATCCTGAAAAAGATTAAAAAAAACTTAGTTTGAATTAGAGGAAGATCTAATTACTAAGCTAGTTTGATCAAAATACAACACGGTTGGCTCAGAGTGCATAGTAAAGGATCTGCAGGAGCAAAGCTGCCATGTAAAACCAAGTTAACCGCACCTGCAAATTGTAGACACGGTCCAGAAAATGACCAAAGTAAGGTAAAAAAAATAGTAGGATCAAAATACATAAGGTTGGCTCATAGTGCATAGTAGAACTACAGAAAATGCCATGTAAAAACAAGTTACCTGCACCTGCAAATTGGAAAAACCGTCGAGAAAATGACCAAAGTATGGTAAAAAATAGCAGGATCAAAATACATAAGGTTGGCTCAGAGTGCATAGTAGAACTGCAGGAACAAAACTGCCATGTAAAAACAAGTTAACCACAACTGCAAATTGTAAAAACAGTCAAGAAAATGACCAAAGAAAGGTAAAAAAATAGCAGTATCAAAATACATAAGATTGGCTCATAGTGCATAGTAGAACTGCAAGGACAGATTTTTTCAAAACCATAATTCATTGCAATGGAAGTCACAAAACCATCTCCAAATTGTATCTCATCATTGCCAATATATAAATTTTTTGGTAGGAACACAATAAAGTTGTAGGTATGTAGACAATAGAATAGAAAAAAAATTGTTTGCAGTGAAATATGGGTTGTGAATTTGGTTTTCCAATTGAAACATGCCATGTTCCTTATATTTCAGCTAAGGTAAATATCTGGAAAGTATGGGTTTGGGAAAAACTCTACTGTCCTATCCACTCCCTGTCTCCATGTAGCAGCAATAATATTATCACTTCATAATAAAAGCAAAGAATTCAAGTTAGTCACATTTTTGTATCATAATTCAAATGTAGCAGCGGGACTAGCAGCAGCATTTTGAATCTATCATAATTCCAAATTTCCAATACACAAGGCGAGAAATATAAGCAGGTAATGTATCACAATTCTCTAAAAATTACTCAAATTTGTATAGATTCCCCCAAAATGCATGATCATATATAGAATAAGCAATATATTAAGAAAATTAGGAGGTTGGCCAACAAGGATAAGCCAGTGCCCAACAAGGATAGAACTGCAAGTACGTCGATATTTACCCCATAAAGAGTGTACAAAGAATAAAATGATGATAAGCCAGTGCCCAACAAGGACAATCGGTATGCCTTGTTTGAAAGATTTCTTGACACAACTGGAAGAACACCAAGCACTGCCACAATCAAAATCTGAAAAATAGACAATTACAAATCTTGGGGAGCTCAATAAGCATTTAATTTGAGTAGTGTGGCTGATGAACACCTTAGGTTTCCTGTTAGAAATGCTAACTCAGTATCATAATCAAACTTTATGCTCATGAACCACCCAGTACAAATTACATGACACTTAAAAACAAGATCTATAAAGGTAATTAAGTTGAAGTTGGATAATCATATAGCCAACTCATTAGGGTCATCAAAATTGAAGTAAAGTCTCAATGTCGGTGGTAGGTCCAGACAAATCCAAAACTCCCTTACAAACTTAAATTTATATGCAAATTTATCTAATGTGTTTTCTTATCTCAGAATTTACCATTAGTATATACTGTCCAAAATATTAGAGAATATTGAATAAGTGCATTGCTGAATATAGTAAAGCAAGTAAAGCATTTAAGGTTTTTGAGCTAATGCTCTCACGAGGTCATAAACCAAGTACTGTTACTTACAACATCTTGATCATTGGCTTTTGTATGTGTGGAAAGGTTGATAGAGCTAGACACCTTTTTGATGAGATGGATAAAAGTAAATTTATCCTTGAGGCATCTACTGCGGCATCCATAGTGGACCTAATCTCAAAGGACGGACATTGTCATCATTATATGAAAGTGCTTCCTAATTTTTCTCAACATTGTGCGAAGAGTATTGAGATTAATATCGACTAGTCGATATCAGCATTGATACAAAAAATTTCTGAATAAACACCAAAATGGGGTTTATATAAAAATTTTCACTTGTAAACTTATTACCTCCGGCGATCGGCCACGTAGTCCGCAGCCTCCTCCAGCATCCTCGGCGCCGCCAGCTTCCTGCACCCCGGCACCAGCCGCCTCCACGAGGCAGTCGAAGAGGCCGGACGGCGGGTCTTTCTTGTACGCGTCGGCCACGGACCCGAAGACCGATCGGAGGAGGAGAGCCGAAAGTCCCGTGCGTATCGGCATGCATCTCAAAAAAAAAAAATATCTAAGTGATTATTTACGAGCAAAGAGTATATATACTCACTAAAGATATTATCTGTTCCAAACATTCGTCCGAAAAAATCAAGAGTCTCCCTGACAGTCATCTCTGCATGGTGTAGATCATGCTGGCTAACATATACAGACACGTGTCGACCACCGGAGAGGCCGAGTTCTTGTCCATTGTACATGACCTTTCCTGTGAGCTAACATACAGCAAAATGTCAATTTGGGAAAGAGAAAAGGGGTTGGAAGAGTAATTAGGAAATTTTATGAAGCTAAAACTTGTGTCCATATCTTGAAAGCACAGGGGAAAGCTGAAGTTTTTTTATTTTTTTTTAAAAAACTTACTTTTAAGGTGGGATCAAGTTTTCTGGATAATGCTCTCAAGAATGTTGATTTTCCTGATCCTGGTGGTCCAAGAACAAGTGTCATCCTGACAAAGAAATAATAAAAAAAATTATTAGCCAACAAATGTAGGAATACCAGGTGTTAAATGGGCCGGCCGACCGCCTCCACCTCCGTCTGCCGCCGCCACTGCTGCTCGCCACCGCGCCCAAACCGTCCGTGCACGCGCTCGGCCCGCCGCAGCTCGCCAGCATGCTGCCCGCCCAAGCCCGCCCGCCCCCGCTCGACCGCTCCCGCCCGCACCCGTGCCTACAGTAGCCGCCGCTACTCGCCACGACGCCGCACACCTGTGTATCAGTATACTTAGGGTTTCGACAAGCCCTCTCCATCTTCTCCACCCTTTCTAACTAGGTTTAGGGTTTTGGATTAGGGTTAGGATTTTGGAGTTGGGGGAAAGGAAGGAGAAGAAGAGAAGGAGAGGAGGGTGTTGCTGAAAGGAGGAGACGAAAGGAGGAGGGAGACGAAAGGAGTTGGGGGAGAGGAGGGAGACGAAAGGAGGAGAAGGGGAAGACCAGAACCAGAGGGAGAGAAAAAATTATGTTGAAGCGCAGGATTTTGTCAAAAAATGAATTTAACAAATATTACAAGTTTGCCACCGCTCTAAACTATCAATAACGCTTTGTTTTATAAACGTTATAAAAAGCCCAGAATTAGCCCAAACCGTCATAGAAAAAAGGTATTTTTCAACTTAATAACGCTTATGTATCAGCCGTCATTAAAACTCCTTATCGAGCGTCATTAAAAGGGTTTTTTGTTGTAGTGGATCCCCCCCTCCCCCTCCCCCTCCCCCTCCCTTTTTTTATGTTTAGTTTTTTGGCTCTGTTGTTAAAGATCTCTTGTAAAGACTTCAGCATTTTGCGCCTTGTTATGAATATAATTGGGAGATTTGGTTATATATATATATATTTATATATATATATTATATATATATATATATATATATATATATATATATATATTGCAAATATTCTTGCAGATTATATATAGGGTGGTGCTATTAACACTCCTAAAATGTCATCCTACACTCCTACCTCTATGCATGTATAAATTAATGTCATATATTTAATGCAGGAGTAGAATTGGAATTTGAATGATAGAAAATTAAAGAGGAACGCGGAATGACATTTTAGAAGTATTAATAGCACCACCCTATATATATATATATATATATATATATATATATATATATATATATATATATATATATATATATATATATATTATTTTTTTTATTATATATATATATATATATATATATATATATATATATAAAATTAAAAAAATAATATATATATATATATATATATATATATATATATATATATATATATATATATATATATATATATATCCAAGCAAATGACCTCTATCCTAGTGGTTAAGAGAGATGCATGCGGCCCGAGTAGTCAGGAGATAGGTAATTACGATGAACGCTCCCACCGGGAACCTATCTCCTGACTACTCGGGCCGCATGCATCTCTCTTAACCACTATGATAGAGGTCATTTGCTTGGATATATATATATATATATATATATATATATATGTATATATATATATATATATATACCAAAATTTTCTTTTCGAAAGGCAATAGAAAAAGGTAAAAAATTAACTGAGCAAAACATATGCAAAAGAAATTCAAGCGCAAGAAACCGTGCACATATATATGAATTGCTCATAATTTTCAAGAGATGAAGTTGCAGAGCATCCAAAATTAGGTATAGTTTTCTCTCCACCTTGTAAATATTAGCAAGATCAGTCGCGCACGGTTAAGGTATGCGCAGTTAGAAGCAATATTAACATCATCGGTACTGCATATATATATATATATATATATATATATATATATAATATATATATATATATATATATATATATCCAAACCTGATCACCCTCCCTTCCTCGCTCCAGCCTTCCGATCATCGATCAATCGATTCTTCGTACACGTACATCATTCAGCTCATGGTCTAGATTCGATATTCGTGTCGAAAACATTAAATAGGTCCCGAAGCCGTCCAGTAAACATGAAGAAAGGGTCAAGCTAGTTAGCTAGCCGAACGTTGTCGGACGTTCGATATGCTTACTACAACAAAGTTAAATTCATAACTTCCCAAAACAATTCATATGGTATGGTATGAGACCAAGTCAAGAGAAGATATCAGAAACTCATGCCATGTCCGTGTCGTAGCCGACACACTACGTGCACTCCAAAAATTATACTGGAACACGTCAAATCAGGTACCGGATTCCCGTGTGTGTCTTGTCATATCCTTGTCCGTGCAACATAGCTGGCTAGAGAGAGATCTTTTTGTATCCTTACAGAAGGATCCATCTCCGAGAGAAGATCTGATGTCTCATTTAATCCTGTCCAATTATGTCCTCATCCCTATCACATGTGGGCCACCATCCACATATATACTAGTCTGGCCTTCTAATTTACAAAGATTAAGTTAGCTCAAGTGGTTTGTTCTAGGCATTCAAATGAGAGACAAGGGTTCAAGACTTGTCCTTCTTGTGAACGTTTAAATATTTTTTAAGTACAATTTTTTTCTTCTCTTTCATAAAATTTTGGAAATATTGACTTTTTTTTTCTTTTTGCTCATTCTTGTTTGAATTTTTTTTATTATATTTTTTTGCTATTGAAGTTCAATTAGTATGACAACTTTAAGAATTTTTATATGTAGTAACACGACGTCCTCATGAATTAAATCCTGGCTCCGCCCCTGCTCATAACCTACATGTAACGGGAAGGATGACAGAATTGGACAGAATTAAATAGGACAGCAGATCTGCTCCCTCTATCTCCACCACTTCCTCAAAACCCATCAGTTCCCATCGACACAACATCGTTGGAGAATCCTTGTGGAGCAAAATGAGAAGAGTAGACCTACAAGTAAACAGGATATGGACACAGCAACTAGGTTGCTACTTCCATTTTTTGCATAATTTTAGGAACATAATACATCTACGATAAGCTGGTTTAGTTACCAAGTTTTGAGTCAAATTTGGTGGTCACTAAGATATAGTGACGGTATTACCATCGGCATACTATCGGGTCGGAGCTGCTCTGATTTTGACGAGCGGTTAATTGGTTCAGTTTCGACGGTCCAGATTGCTCCTAACTTAGGTCAAGTTAAGAGAGTATTTAATGCTCTCTAGGCCTAGGATTAAGATTGGATGGTTGCTTGGGACTATTGATTGCTAAGAGTTATCTTTTAATTTTATCCCACTTATTAATATGAATTTGTACTTACATCCCACTTTTTGTCATTCGTGACGAAAATATTTTTCATGACAAAAAGAATGTTTTTTGTGACAAAAAAGGATGCAAGTCTAATAAAATTAAAAAATGGAATATAAATACAAATTCATATTAATAAGTGGGATGAAGGTCAAATTTTTCCATTAAAATAAGTTTTTTAGGGTTTCCACGAGGCCATCAAAAGAGGCTTCAAGAGAGAAGGAGAGAGCTCGTCGGAGGTCTCATAAAGTGAGGATTTCTTTTTGCGAATGTAGCTCTTTGTAAGGTTTATCTTGATTGATTCAATTAATAAATTATTTCTCCTTTGCTCTATGGAGTAGTAGGTTGATCTTGACTAATTCACATAAATCTTTTGTGTTCTTGGTTTTGCTATGCTATCTATTTGATTTATTTTTGCTTCGTTAGTTTTTCGTCATTGTAATGTTGGATTGTATCTTGTTTCCGGTTGAGCCCTCAAAAGGAGATGACAATGGTGTTAGTAATTTAGTCTCACATCGGGTAGGAGGTGGGATCATGATGTGTAGATAATTGGAATAGGTTCAGGCCTTACATGAGAATTCTCTTTTAAGGTATATGGGCTCAATTCAATATCGTAACTCATGGGTCAACTCCGGTTCGGACCATTCCAACAAGTGGTTACAGAGCCCAAGATTACGGAACTGGTTTGGATGGCTCTAATTGGTTCGAACTAGATGGTGCTGAACGTTGAAAAACGTATACACGGATATACGGCTCTCTTCTCAAGGAAGAGTTTGAGACAATTACACGGATTGGCTTCAAAGGTGGGTTTGACGCGTCCAATGTGGAGCAAGACTTTGTGGATGGCATGCAATGGTATGGATGAACGTGTCGATTTGGTATTGTAGTCGAACGGATCGAGATGACAATATGTTGGATCTTTCGGGTGCTCGTCTGACAGAAATGAATAAAGTAGCATGAGTACTAAGGTTGTTCGGCTGGCGGGGACGAAGAAAAAGATAGCAGGGGTGCTAAGGTTGTTCGGCTAGCAGAAACGGACAAATGTAGCAAGGGATGCTAAGGTTACTCGGCTAGTGGAAATGAGCTAAGGTGGACATTGTTGGATTGTATCTCATTTCCGGTTGAGCCCTCAAAAGGGGGGACAATGGTGTTGGTTATTTAGTCCCGCATCCGGTAGGAGGTAGGATCATGAGGTGTAGATAATTGAAATTAGTTCATGTCTTGCATGAGAATTCTCTTTTAAGGCATATGGGCCTAATTCAATATCGTACCTCATGTGCCAACTCTGGTTCCGGTCACACCGTATTCCCAACTGTCACGCCCCAGAACCAGAATACTGGAGAGCGGGGGCAGACATAGCCAGCTACGTATAATGAAATGGGATCCACTCCACTATACGGTCACGGCTGTCTAGATATATGAGGGTTTATCTACAAGCCATCAGTCTCTTAGGGTCAATAACAAGCCTAGTGTCTCAATCACAAGCAAGTAAGTAAATGTTACAAGATATAAGATCACCAAATATACAATAGTAAGGCGTCCCAAACATTACATATTCGGCTGATCATGAAGCTAGTCGTTACAAAATGTGAGGACTAGCAAGAGTTTAGTCATACATGATCAACCCTAGGTTGCCAATCACGTTACAGCCCGTAGGCAGACAGTAAGTAAAAATGTACACGAGCTAACACTTGCTCGGCGGCTAAACGCCTCAAGAGAATAATTTTACAATAGAGTGGGAGAGCCAAAATAAACCCACTTGTTGCCAGGATTTCGTCTAGTGGTCACCATGTGGCTGGAGATTCGGTAGATCCTCTGGAGCTGCTCTGGTATCTGGCCATACAAAACCAGCTGGGTCAGATCCCAGAAAGAGCAAGTGCCACAAAGGAGGCTTCACTTAGGAACTAAAACCAGCAATTAGCACAAGAGTAAAAAAATATATATATAAAAGACAGTAAGTAAAGAAAAGCAGGACAGGTGATATACGATGAGATAACCATGGGACTATTCAGATAACCAGGTTACAACCCGTAAACCAAACAAGGACCGGGGTTGTAACCCTTCGTCTGAACCGAACTTGGTTTCTTCCACCATTTATCGGCAAGATAAGAAAACAGGTCATGTAATAATCTTGTACAGAATCAAGACAAGAATAGACTGGTAAACTTCATCCAACATCCATGGCCAAGCAATAAGTACGGCTTGATACTTTAACTAACTAGGGTTATCACAAGCCTAATTACTAACAAGATGCAGCAAGATTATTCTACAGCCACAAGCCCTGCAGACCATCCAGGCTATCCGGACACAATTAGAGATTGAATTCAAGTGGGTACATCGTCCAGGAAACGCGTGTACCCTTAGGTGACTTAGGAGGTGCAACACATAACAGTGTGCTGGAAATGTGCCCTACTCGACGATAGGCTACAGACCCCAAGTGGGGCGCCCAGATAACGGGATTGCCTGTAGCTGGGAAATCTCTTCATGACTACTGGATTTATTCTAGTTGTTAGCCTTACTTGATTTCAGTGGGTACCCCTGACCGTGGTACTCAGGGATCCCCGTCCTAGACATGATGCAAGATAAGACGGGTTCATTGTACAAGCACAATCGTCCACGGTGTCCAAGTTATTCAATCTTGTCAAGTCATACTAGCCGTCGCAACAGCCTTCGAGATATATCATGTCAAGTTTATCATGTCAAGAGTGCGCCACAGCGGGCCACTATCATGAATTATTATGTCAAGTTATCATGTCAAATTGTCAGGTCAAGTTATCTTGTCAGGAGTGCACCACGGCGGGTCACTATCAAGTCTTGCCATTTATCAAGGAGGAAAGAAACTTGCAAAATTAAATAATAATAAATATATAATATATATATTTTCTTGAAGCCAAGGAGAAACTCTACAACTTTCATGTTGGGAGTGGGAAGAAATTCGGACCACAATTCACGCAAATAAGACATTTAAACAATCAAAGTGGGACCCATGCGGTCCAAAAGTGGGAGAACAAACATGCGATCAAAGAGAGTGGGAGGCCACCCATGCGGCCAGCCAAGCTTATGCAGCTAGAAAACAACTGAATGGGGCCATGCGGCCAAGAGTAAATGCCTACAAGAAATATTCACGCACCCAGAAAAGACCGAGAGTGGGAAGGCAATAAATGCGAGCTTCCACTCAAACAAAGAAAAGGGGCACGTGGCCACTCAAGTATAGTGGTCATGTGGGACCCAACAATAATCAATACATTAAACCCACGTGGCCAGCACACAATGGCAATTTGCCATGCGGCCCAGGAATAACCAAGGCCATGCGGCTCTCCTCACATTTACTTGCATAAAATACAACAAATAAATAAATAAATAACTAATGATCATGCAGTTGATGGCAAGTATGCTTGGCAAGTGTATGTGGCTCCTTGCAAACATATAAGTATGCATTGGCAAGCATATGCGGCTCTTTTTTTTTTCCTGTAAGATAAAAAATTATCACAGTACAAGTGAGCCATGCGGCTCTCAATTGCTCCCATATGCGGCTGAATTGCATTAGAAAATGCATAAATTATATTCTATTGCTCTTTTTTGGAGAATGCATTTAATAATGCATTGAATTCATGCATTTGGAGAATGCATCAAACTCTGGTATTATATGCATGCGTTGGAGAATGCATTTAATAATGCATTGAATCCTGCTGAATGTGTTTTGTTCCATGCGGCTCTCAGTTTGGAACAATATGCATTATAAGAATGCCATTAGAATAATATGCATTTAATATGCATTATAAGAATGCCATCGGAATAATATGCATTTAATATGCATTATAAGAATGCCATTTGGAATAATATGCATTAAGTGCATCCATTAAGAGAAATGCAATAAAATATGGCATTATATGCGGCTCATTTATTTGTTCCATGCGGCTAACACTATCAGCATGCTCTTTTGTATGCAAAAGTAGGCAAAAGCAAGCTAAGGCCATAAACCCATAATATTAGCTAATTAAGCAAATGCTTTAATAAAAGCATTAAAGTATGAAATGACAATATATTAAGTTAAGGCATTGAGAATGAGACAACGACCAAGCCTTATGCGGCTCTCATGGGTGCTGATGCATTCCATTATTAATGCATTAAATAATGATGCCTATGCGGCTGGCTGTTCTCATTGCATTAAATAATGCATGCAAAAAAATAAATGTTGGCTATTGCATTTATATGCCATGCGGCTGAGTGCAAAAATGTCCATGTGGCTCAGCAAAATTTCATAGGTCAAAATTTGGACCAAACAATATTCTCTGCACATGGGATCATCAACTTAGCAAAATACGCAAGTTTGATAGATCAAAAGTCCTGGAAACTAGAAATACCACAAAACTAGATCTACAAAAATTTAACCATGGAAATGAAAAATGCCAAGTACTAAAGTGGGTTAGAAACACGTGAGAAAGACAATAAAACAATAAAAATAGGGTTCCTCCATGAAGCAAGATGCACTTGCCTAAGCTCTCCACTCTCTCCTGGTAGGTGGGAAATTAATGGGGAGAAAGAAGAAAGAGTTAATGAGAATTGATGGAAGAGAGAGAGTGGGATAGATATTTATGGTGGGAGTGGTGGTAGGTGGGAGTGGTCCTCCACATAAAACCAAACCAAGCCAAACCCACCAAACCGAACCAAACCAAGCCAATGTAATCCCATGATGAACCATGCTAATGCAACATGCAAAATAAAAAAAATCCAAGGCTAACTAATTATGACAAACCAAAAATACGAGTCCGAAATACGTACACGTATTCCCAATACGTAATACGAACCACGGGCATTACACCAACATGTAAGGAGATTATCGTGTTCGCTTTCATGTGTTCACAATAATTGATATGAAAGCTAAGAAAACTGTCGGAATTTCAAATTCTTGAATCTATGTTAATGACAATTATATAAGGTTGTTGTGGTGTATCGAGATGAGAATATTCATCATCAGGAGATGTTGGGGACTCGTCATGAGGAGGTTTAGGAACAATATCAGAAGCAAAGAGCATTTGAAGGTCTGGCCATCCGCAGTTGGTCTGAAGTTGTTGGTTGGGTTGGTTGTTGTTGATCAGTAGCCTCTGGTTTTTGTGTTATAGTTTTTTTTTGTTGAAGTAGCGTCTTCCTCTTATAGGGAGATTGTGTCCTTCCATAGGTCATCTACTTGAAATGATTCTAAGAGTAAGGTAAAGAGCTTAAGAGCTCTTTAATTGACATTAAAATTGGAGATAGTCTCATTTAGGACTATTTTTGAAGTTTTGAACTCCATTAATGAAGTTTCAAAACTTCAAAATTGAAATACCCTCGTTTAGTAGGGACCATATGTCTATAATAATTTGTGAGATATTGTAGGAGAAAACCCGTGTTTCATTAAAACAAAACAACCAATAGCCTACTGTAGGCTAGTTACATATTGGAAAAACCAAAATAATACCCTTATACTGTTAGTCTCGGGGCTTGACCAAAGATGGTAGACTTTATGTCGAGATCAGAGGTTCAACAAACGTTCACCTTCTGATAATTCTCGAGATCCAAGAGGAACACTATAATATGAATCTGATTACAAAAGCAACAATAATCAGAAAATAAATCTCACGTTCTTCCTCGCAATCGTAGTTGCTGACGGACAGAACTGAGTTACAACTCAGTTGAAGGAGAAGAAAGAAGAAAGAAAAAGATAAAAGGTTCTTGCTGGGGTGATTAAGATCACCGTTGCTCAAAGCAAGATTTGCCCCACCACGATCTGCTTCCAGGAACCAACAAGTTCACGAAGAACTTCTGGAACGCTCGTAAGTCAAAATCTGAAACTTGAACGGGCTTCCTGGACTTTACGGACTCCCTTAACTCTTTTCTTGGTGCATCTTCCAAATGAGGCCAAGGGACTCTATTTATAGAGTGGAGTGAGACTTCATCTCTTCTCCTATCCGATGTGGGACTAAAATACCAATACTCAAAAATAGAGTTTGATATTTTAGATCATCCCACAATCAGCATAGAAGTGTGCCAGCCCACGCCTACCCCCCGAACACTCCCGTGCATGCACGAGACATCCTGGAGTCCGTGTCCGAGTCCGAGTCCGCACAACAAAAATCAACTTGCATCCTTGTTGGAATTAATCATTTTTCCTTCTAAGAAAATACTCCCACATAGCACACAATTGTGCCCCACCACACCTCATGTGCACACCTCAACACAAGCAATGCATTATATTGAGATACTCACCATTTGGTGTAGCCGATGTGGGACTATCTTTCCTAGTCCAAAGGCAAAAATACCAACAATCCCCCACATATCTCAATATATGGGTTGAGCGTTCCCCACAGTGACTGTCCATCATGCATTAGGAGAGATGTCGCTACGACTTGAATCTTCCCGCATAGGTTAAATAACAGTATGATACAAGAATGGACTAAGCCTTGAATTCTGCACCACAACTGTAATTCTTCCTACTCACATAATGACATCAACTGTGCTTCTGGCTGCACATTAAAGGCCTTATGCCAGCCTGGTTTCAGTGTATAATTTTTGGGCGTCTACAAGTTTACCCTCAAGAAACGGCCTGATATCTCTGTCCATACACTATAGGTGAGTTCTTCATAAAGAGTCATGGCATGAAGTATTGCACTTCTTTGCGGTGCTACGCCGCTATGATATGGCTTAAAGCCGAGGCTTTACCCCACCTGGGTACCTCATCGTAGTGTCATACTACTGTAGCATGAGGTCACAAGTCTCTTTGTAGTGCCAAACTACCCAGCATGAAGCATTGTGCTTTCGTGCGGTGTTACGCCGCTATGACATGGCTCGCGAAGCCGAGGCTTTACCCTACATGGTACCTCTTCGTGGTGTTATGCCACTGTAACATGAGAACATCGTCCTCTTTGTAGTGCTGTATACCTTTCTTTATTACGATTATCATACAGCATTAGGCTACCTGCCTATTTGCGGTGCTACTCCGCTGTGACTTGGCTCACAAAGCTGAGGCATTACCCCTACCTGGGAACCTCATGGTGGAGTCACTCTACTATAGCATGGAGTTATACTCCTTGTAATGCTGCACTACCATGCTTCCTGTAAAGCACTCCAGGTATTCACTCTGCCTGAGAACTCATTAAGGCATTTAAGCCAACCTTTCCACAGGATCCGTTTTCCGCAGAAAACAATAGTAGACAACAGTGGTTGTAGGTCCGTAACCTCTCCATGCTACAGAGGACAAGTACTCATCGTTCCTGATATTCCTCCGGTTAATAGTCCTCCCTTGAACCAAAAGCTAGACGCCTAGTAGATTTCTCTTTGAATTAATAGCGTAAAACTTTATGGTAGGAATGTAATAACACAATATCAGAATGCCTTCAAGCCCATTTTTCAAGCTGTGTCATCGACCAGCTGACGCTTGAGGCCCTTGGTAAACGGATCCGCCAGGTTCTCCTGACTCCGAACATCAATCACTGTAATAACACCCCTCTTGATGAGATCGTGTACTGCCATGTGCTCCAACCGCACAGTCCACTTCTTTCCGTTGAAGAGGTCATTTGATGCCACTGTCGCAGTCGCCTGGTTGTCGCAGTATATCGGTTTTACCGATATTTACGCCCCAACCACTGGAAGATCATACATGAGCTCCCGAAGCTATTCTACTTCCTCCGCTGCGGTATCAAGTGCAAAGAACTCAGATTCCATGGATGACCGCGAGAGCATAGTCTGATTCTTCGATTTCCACGATATAGCAGCTCCACCCATTGTAAAAATATATCCACCTATGGACCTCTCGCTCTCCACTTCTGAGCACCAGCTGACATCACTGAAGCCTTCCACTACCGGCAGATCTCCGCTGTAGTGGAGTGCGTATGTCTGAGTCTTTTTGAGATATCTCATAACCTGTTTCACAGCTTTCTAGTGCTCAATATCTGGGTTGCTCGTGAAAGGACTTAGTATTCCCACGGCAAAAGCAATGTCAGGCCTTGTGGCAGTAGTAGCATACATCAAACTTTCGATTATGCTTGCATACTCCAGTTGCCTGACGCTTTCTCCTGAATTATGCTTCAGCTTAAGATCACACTTGTATGGTGTATCGATCCCTAAAAGATCCTGATACCCGTAACGAGTGATCATCTTCTCAACATATGAGACTGTGACAGCGCTAGTCCAGTGTCTGTCCGGATGATCTTGAGTCCCAAGATAACATTAGCATCCCCCAAGTCCTTCATACTGAACTTCGTCGAGAGGAACTTCTTTGTCTCCGTGACACAGCTTATATTCGTACCTTGGATTAGCATGTCGTCCACGTATAGACAAACGATGACTCCTCTTCCATCAGCAAACTTTGTATAGACACACTTGTCTGTTTCACTGACCCTGTAGCTATTTGACCTTATGACTTTGTCAAACTTCTCATGCCATATTTTGGGAGCTTGCTTTAAACCGTACAGAGATTTTACCAACTTGCAGACTTTGTCTTCAAGACCTTTGACGACAAACCCTTCTAGCTGTTGCATATAGATCTCTTCGGTCAGCTCGCCATTCAGGAATGCCATTTTCACATCCATCTGATGTATCACCATCTTATGTATCGCTGCGAGAGCAATCAACATTCTGATGATGGTCATCCGGGCTACTGGAGCATACGTGTCAAAGTAGTCGATCTCCTGCTTCTGAGAAAATCCCTTTGCCACTAGCCTGGTCTTGAACTTGTCAATGGTTCCATCAGCTTTCATCTTCTTCTTGAAGATCCACTTGCATTCGATAGGTTTTGCTCCTTCAGGTAGATCAACCAACACCCAAGTGTTATTGGAGGTGATTGATTCAATTTCATTGTCTATCGCCTCATTCCAGAAAATAGCATCTCTGGTCTTCATCGCCTCATCATAGGTAAGCGGATCTGCTTCCACATGATAGGTGATGTAGTCATCTCTGAAGTTCTTTGGCCTCCTCGCTCGCTTCGATGATGACTCAGCGAGTTTTGGTTCAACCGTTGTCTCCTCAGTAACAACTTCATCTTGGACAACTGGCTCATTGAAGATCTCAGTCACCTTTGCACCTTCATCATTCTCCAGAATGTTCGTTAGAACAACGTTCTTGTGCCTTATAAACTTGTCTTCAAAATATTCAGCATCGCGAGATTAGATGATATGATTTGACTCAATATCAAAAAATCTTCGAGCATCACTCTTCTCGACATACCCCAAGAAGATCGTCTTCGTAGTTTTTGTCCCCAGCTTCTGAATCTTCAGATCTGGGAGCTTCACATAGGCCAGACACCCCCACACTCGAATGACATTCAAGTTAGGTCTGACTTTGAACCAGAGTTCATGAGGAGTTATGTCCGAATTTGCATACAGCACTCTATTTAGAATAAAAGTCATCGTCAATGCAGCTTCTCCCCAGTAGCATTTAAGAAGACCCACAGTTAGCAGCATTGAGTTCATCATTTCTGTCAACGTTCTGTTCTTCATCTCTGCTACTCCGTTAGATTGAGGAGAATGTGGAGCAGTAGTCTCGTTTATGATTCCATGTTCTTTGCAGAATAATGTGAATTCATGAGATCGATACTCTCCGTCTCGATCACTTCTTAGCCTCTTGAGTTGTTGTCCAGTTTGCAGTTCAGCCTCGGCCCTGATCTCCTTGAACTTCTCGAACGCTTCGTCTTTAGACTTGAGCAAGTAGACGAACACGTACTTTGAGAAGTCATCGATGAAGGTTATGAAATACTTCATCCCGACTTTTATAGAGAATTGCTTGAAGTCACAGATATCGGAGTGCACAAACTCCAGAAGATCTGTGTTTCGATTGACCCGATGAAAGGATTTTCTTGTGATCTTTGTCTGAGCACATACTTCACACTTCTCTACCTTACCCCCCACATTTGGAGATAAGTCCTAGACTGGACATTTTGTTAATTCTTTTACAGTGAACATGTCCTAGTCTATTATGCCACAACTCAAGAGAATAATCAGAACGAGCGATTGCATTGATTACATTTGACTGGTTTACAAGCTGAATTTTGAACATCCCTTCGATTTGAAAAGCTTTTTCGAAGTATGTTCCCTTCTTGGACATCACCATCTGGCCAGCATTGATGTCCATCCTCAAGCCTGCGTTGCTAAGCAGGCTTCCAGAGATCAAGTTCTTTGCAATCACCAGAACGTGCTTCACACCTTGAAGCGTCAGAGTGTTTCTGGATGTGAGTTTCAGCTCCACAGTTTCGATCCCCAGAACTTCAGCTTAGGCTTGGTTCGCCATGATAACTTTTTCAGAAGTTGCCTGGTATGTGACAAACCATTCTTTGCCAGAGCAGACATGGCAGGTCGCACCAGTGTCTATCCACCAGTCAGAGTCAGCCCCCACAGCTGTGACCTGAGCAATCATAGCAACAATGTTAGAAACCATGGAAACCTTACTAGGCTCACCTTGCTCAGCTTGTTTGGTCTTGGATTTGCATTCACTCTTATAGTGGCCCTTCTTGTCACAGTTGAAGCAAGTCACGTGGGACTTAGACTTCTGATGCTTGAACGAAGGACCCTTCACTTTCAGATTAGTGGAGTCCTTCTTCTTGTGATGAAAAGCCACCTGCTTACCCTTGAACTCTCTTGTCTGTACCAAGTTGGCCTTAGCCAGTTGGTTGGACAGAGAGTCCATCTTCTGTTGAGATCGCATTTCGTCCTCAACGTGGATCTCTTGTAGAAGATCTTCCAAGCTAATGTCCAGCTTCTTTCGATGTATTCTAGCATAGAAGTTACTCTAACCAGCAGGAAGTTTCAAGACTATCCCTCCAACGACAAACTTGTCAACGAGGGGCATCTTCTCGTCATCTAACTTCTGGCGCAACTTCAGGAATTCTTTCACTTGAAGTAGCATCGCCATCTCATCTTCGAAGAGCCACTTGTGGTACTTCTCGACGATGAAGATTTTGGACCTGTTCTCATCATCTTCATATAGCTTACCCAAAGAATCCCAGATCTCTTTGGCCTTCACCTTCTTAGAATATGACTCTGCCAGAGAGTCTTCCATAGAATTAAGAATCAGCAGTTTACATATGCTATTTTCTCTCTTCCATTTGCTCTGCTTGACGAGTGCAGCAGCAATAGCATCGGCAGTTCCTCCTTCTGGAATCGTCGGTTCATCCTCAATCAACACATGGTCTACGTCCATGATTTAAAGATTAAGGGTGACCTTCCTCTTCCAGATTTGGAAATGTTCTCCGTCGAATTTCTCCAACTTGTTAAAGCTGGTATCGATGAGAGAAGCACGAGAGTTCTCCATCTACAAGAATCTTGCTTTGAGATTGTTAGTCTCGGGGCTTGACCAAAGATGGTAGACTCTATGTCGAGATCAAAGGTTCAACAAACATTCACCTTCTGATAATTCTCGAGATCCAAGAGGAACACTATAATATGAATCTGATTACAAAAGCAACAATAATCAGAAAATAAATCTCATGTTATTCCTCGCAATCGCAGTTGCTGACGGACAGAACTGAGTTACAACTCAGATGAAGGAGAAGAAAGAAGAAGAGGAAAGGTTCTTGATGGGGTGATTAAGATCACCGTTGCTCAAAGCAAGATTTGCCCCACCACGATCTGCTTCCAGGAACCAACAAGTTCACGAAGAACTTCTGGAACGCTCGTAAGTCAAAATTTGAGACTTGAACGGGCTTTCTGGACTTTACTGACTCCTTTAACTCTCTTCTTGGTGCATCTTCCAAATGAGGCCAAGGGGCTCTATTTATAGAGTGGAGTGAGACTTCACCTCTTCTCCTATCCGATGTGGGACTAAAATACCAATACTCAAAAATAGAGTTTGATATTTTAGATCATCCCACAATCAGCATAGAAGTGTGCAGTCCACGCCTACCCCCGAACACTCCCGTGCATGCACAAGACATCCTGGAGTCCGTGTCCGAGTCCGAGTCTGCACAACAAAAATTAACTTGCATCCCTGTTGGAATTAATCATCTTTTCTTCTAGAAAAATACTCTCACATGGCACACACTTGTGCCCCACCACACCTTATGTGCACACCTCAACACAAGCAATGTATTATATTGAGATACTCACCATTTGGTGTAGCCGATGTGGGACTATCTTTCCTAGTCCAAAGGCAAAAACACCAACATATACCACTACACCGGAGTTGTAAACCCCATCTTTCGGAATTCGTATTTAATACAATATATGTTTATGCATCTTGTATTCCTATGTTGTATCATGAATTTATCATGTTTTCAGTATCGGTATCGAATCTTGTACTTGTGTGTCTCGTGTGTCCGTGCTTGATATGTATTGATATGACTAGCCTGAACTTCGTGTTCAACTTAATCTCGTGGTTTCTATGATTTTGTGTCCAGTATTACACAAGTATATTGCTCATAGGATAATCGACGATAACTTAAACTGATAATTGACATATGGAACTAATCGCATTTTTAGCATTTTCTATGAAACCAACCTATATTCTGACGCCTAGAGACCATTAACAGTGCTAGGGACACTCATCATCCTTCTTGTATCGTGGGCTGAACAAGGAATAGTTGGGAGCTGTGCTTACGGTTACTCAACCCAACCTAGGAAGAGGACTCGGTGGAGCTTGACTAGGCTAAGTTTAATTAGGGTTTTCTTCCTCAAGACAAGTGCAACTTGCTTAAAACTTGGAGGCTTGCCTTATTTATTGTTTTCATGGAACTTTATTACCTATTAATGAGTATTTATGATAGATACTAGGACACTTGCATCTAGTTTACTTAGTCCCCTTATCAGTAATTTAAAAATTGAACTAGAGATCAACCCGGACATGGTACTGGGTCGGGTCAAACATGTTCAACCAATTAGTTCAACAAATGGTTCAACCACTGGGTTAACCTAAGTAGCCCAAATTCATTCCCTTCTTGACGCTGGTTTTTACAAAAAATATTTATTTACAATCGATTTTTGAAAGAAAAAAAAGTGGGTCAACACTGACCCAGCCCAAAAAGCTACCAGTTCACGGGTCAACCGATCGATTTAACCATCCGGTCCGGTTTTTAAAACACTTCCCCTTATTTGTTTCCTCTCCTTAGTGGTGGTTGGTATAATAAATAAGATTTTGAGGGATTTTATTGTGTGTGGATTGTCTTTCTTATTTCTTGTAGTCATTTATATTCATACACAACCTTTAGGGCAGGAGTAATAAGCTAGAGTACTCCCTCGCACACGAGCTATTGGAAATGCAGTGTGACCCGAACCGGAGTTGGCCCATGAGGTGCGATATTGAATTGGGCCCATATGCCTTAAAAGAGAATTCTCTTATAAGGCCTGAACCAATCCCAATTATCTACACCATATGATCCCACCTCCTAGCCGATGTGGGACTAAATTACCTACTCTATTGTCACCCCCCATTTGAGCGCTCAAATGGAAACGAGATACAATACAACAATCTCCACCTTAGCTCATTTTCGCTAACCGAATAACCTTAGCACCTTGCTACATTTGTCCATTTCTGCCAGTCGAACAACCATAGCACCCCTGCTACCTTTTGTTTATTCCCACCAACCGAACAACCTTAACTCTAATTGCTAACTTTTTAGTCGTTTCTGCCAGCCGAGCACCCAGGAGATCCAACATATTATCATCTCGATCCGTTCGACCACAGAACCAAACCGACACGTTCATTAACACCACCATTGTGTGCCAACCACAACGTCTTGCTCCACCTTGGGCTCATCAAATCCACCTTTGAAGCCAATTCGTGTAGTTGATACTCCTACTCCATCTTAAGAAGAGAGCTCGTATATCCGTGTATACGCATGAACGTTCGGCACCATCTGTCTTAAACCAATTAGAGCCGCTCAAATCCGCCCCATAACCATGGGCTCTGATACCACTTGTTGGGAACGCGGTGTGACCCGAACTAAAGTTGGCCCATGAGGTGCGATATTGAATTGGGCCCATATTCCTTAAAATAAAATTCTCTTGTAAGGCCTGAACCAATCTCAATTATCTACATCACATGATCCCACCTCCTAGCCGATGTAGGACTAAATTACCAACTCCATTATCACCCCCCATTTGAGCACTCAACCGGAAACGAGATACAACCCAACACGAGCACGGTACCATATCTTCTAGACAATATCGTTTCTTTCGAATTTTGGAATAAATATTTAACGTGGGACTAAGTTCTGTGGGCTAAAATTTTGTGGGATTAAGTTTTGTCGGACTAGGTTCCGTAGGACTAACTGTGGGCTACGATTTTGTTTCTGTATTGTAGCTGTATTCTATGTAGCTGCTCCATTTTGCAGAGTTGATATATTTTGTGACGCATCTGTATTATACGGAGTTGATGTATTTTGTATAGCTGCTCTATTCCATATAAGTTGTTACATTTTGCATAGTTGCTCTATTCCATATAAGTTGTTCCATTTTGCAAAACTGCTCTATTCCCTGTAAGTTGCTCCATTCTAAGGAGTTGCTCTATTCCGCAAAGCTGATATATTCTGCAGGGTTTGCTTCTGTCACGCCCCAGAACCAGAATACTGGAGAGCGGGGGCAGACATAGCCAGCTACGTATAATGAAATGGAATCCATCTCACCATACGGTCACGGCTGTCTAGATATGTGAGGGTTTATCTACAAGCCATCAGTCTCTTAAGGTCATAAATTATCCTATTGTCTCAATCGCAACCAACTAATAATAATCACAAGATATCAGATCACCAAATATACAATTGTAAGGCGTCCCAAATATTACATATCCAGATGATCATGAAGCTAGTCGTACAAAATGTAAGGACTAGCAAGAGTTTAAGTCATACATGATCAACCTCGAGTTGCTAATCATGATTACAGCCCATAGGCAGACAGAAAATAAAGTTGCAAACGAGCTAACACTTGCTCGGCGGCTAAACGCCTCAAAAGAATAGTTTTACAATAAGTGGGCAAGGCAAAAAGGAAAACCCACTCTTGGCCCGGGTTCCGTCTAGTTGTCACCATTGGACTGGAAGCTTGGTAGATCCTCGGGAGCTGCTCCGAAATCTGGCCACACAAAACCAGCTGGGTCAACCCCAGAAAGAGCAAGTGCCACAAAGGAGGCCACAAAATAAGAACCAAAGCCAGCAATTAGCACAATAATATAATTACATAATAAGAGACAGTAAATTTAAGAAAAGCATGATAGGTGAATATAAAAGACAATCTTGTACAGAATCGATAAAAGATAGAACATATGGAAAAGCATGACAGGATGATATACGATGAGATAACCATGGGACTATTCAGATAACTAGGTTACAACCCGTAAACCAAACAAGGACCGGGGTTGTAACCCTTCGTCTGAACAGAACTTGGTTTCTTCCACCATTTATCGGCAAGGTAAATATAAGAAATCAAGATATGCAATTATTCATGATATAGAATTAAGATAAAGCACGAGTAGTCACGTCATGTCAGAAATTGTACAGGATCAGGACAGGACAAGCGGGACTAGACTCCATCCAATCAATCACGGCCAAGCAATAATTACGGCTTGCTACTTTACCTAACTAGGGTTATCACAGGCCTAGTTACTAGCAGGATGCAATGAGAATTCCAAGTCCGGTTACCTGTTTGTTACTACCTGAGTGATCCCAGCAAGAAAAGGAAAAGATAGCAGGATATAGCAGACACACTGTAGTAAGATACATGTGTCCTAAGGTACCACACTCGACGGCGGGCTGGAAGTACGCTCATCTCGACGGATAGCAACAAATCCCAAGTATATATATATATATATAAGGCCGGGACCAAAGGGCAACGGGTAACTGGGAAATTCTCCATGAACTATTTGATCAATCTAGTCATTAATCCTAGCCATATTCAGTATGAATCCCTGACCGTGGGAAACCGGGGATTCATGTCCTAGACATGATGCAAGACAAGACCGGTTCATTTGTGCAAACACATTCACCCACGGTGTCCAAGCCATTTATTCTTGTCAAGTCGTATTAACCGTCGCAACAGCATCAAGTCAAGTCAAGTCAGGAGTGCGCCGCCACGGGCCACTATCAAGTTATCAAGATAAATCATGTCAGAGTACTTGTCAGGGGTGCGCCACGACGGGCCACTATCATGTCAGGTTGGTCATGTCAGGAGTGCACAACTACGGGTCACTGTCGTATTATGCTAGTTCCTTGTCACACCATGCCATGTACAATAGTCATTCCAAACATATTAAGTAAAATCAAGTTCATGACAAAAGGCGTAAGGATATAAATTGGGCGTAAAATATCTAATAAAATATCAATATACAGGACTATAAAAGAGCCAAGCTTAAAGAAATAAGACCAAAACTCTAAGAGCCAATGGGTTAAGCAAGGGGTTCAGGGTGCAGCGTACGCACAAGGGCACGCACAGCGTACGCATGAAAGCACGCACGTAGGAGAGCTAAAGTACGCACGCAGGAGAGCTGCGTACGTGAAAAGTCACGCACGCAGGAGAGCGGCGTACGCAAAAAGTCACGCACGCAGGAGAGCTGCGTACGAGAAAAGTCACGCACGCAGGAGGGCTGCGTACAAGAAAAGTCACGCACGCAGGAGGGCTACGTACGAGAAAAGTCACGCACGCAGGAGAGCTGCGTACGAGAAAAGTCACGCACGCCGGAGAGCTGCGTACGAGAAAAGTCACGCACGCAGGAGGGCTGCGTACGAGAAAAGTCACGCACGCAGAGGAGCTGCGTACGAGAAAAGTCAAGCACGCAGGAGGGCTGCGTACGAGAAAAGTCACGCACGCAGAGGAGCTGCGTACGCGTAAAAATACGCACGCAGAAGACACGCTTCCAACAGAAAGCGTACCCAAGGCTCAGTGGCGTAAGCTAAGAAGCTCTGCACACTGCTCACTGTCTTCTCCAAACAGCAAGAACTCCATGGTTGAACCCAAGCTTCAAAGCATCACAACTTGGCCATCCGAACTCCAAATCCGAATTTCCAAAGTCCTAACTTGGGTGAAATCGAAATCTCTTCCACATAGAAACATCAAAACTCATAAAAATCCAACCTAAGTAGTTCAAAACCATGCAAAATCGAAAATAGGGAAAAATTAGATCTAGAACAATGGAGACTCCAAACCACAAAATATCAAGTTCTAATGTTGATCACCATGTCCTAATCTAGCAAATGGACAAATAAAATAGGGTTCTCATGTGGTGGCAAGGTGCACTTGCCTATGGGTGTGGAGAGTTGTGTGGAGGAGGAAGAAGAAGAAGAAGAAATTAATGGAGGAAGTAATGAAGAGAGAGAGTGTTAGGTGGGGATTATAAAGAGGGTGGGATGTGGTGGAATGAAGGTGGAGCATAGGCTAAGGTGTTCCAATACACATAAAACCGAACCAAACCAACCCAAGCCAATTAAAACCGAGCCAAGTCAAAACCCAAAATACGAGAAATACCGGAATTTCACAAGTTGAGAAAAATAAAAATACATGCCAAAATCCAGATACGAGTATAAATACGAAATACGGGAAATACGGAAAAAAATGAGGGTGACAGCTTCTGTCAAATTTTTAAGCCTTCTGCGATGTTGCTGTCATGACCCGCACCCAAAATAGGGGCACGAGCACGTGGGTACGTCCAGCCTACGCCGCAGTATCGACGGTAGAACGCTGTATAGTTCCTCTATAACATACATCTAAACACAATATTGTCACGACCCGCTATCCAAATTGTTGGGCCAGGCCGAGTCATGCCCAGCCTACGTTGAGATAAAACGTAGTAAGCTGTTCTAAAGACAACAGGATAAGACTAAATATGCTAGCAGTTCTATAAGTGAAGAAGAATCATAAATGCTCCAAACACAAAAGTCGTCGTATATATAGTAAAATGTCCAAGTACAAGTGAACTGAAATGTAAAACTGGATACATGTCCAGCTGCAAAATGTATAGTCTAATACATGACTACTGTCAAAAGTCTAATAATACAAAAGACAACTAGGCGAAGTTTCCCGCAGGAACATCCTCGTAAGGCTGTAGGCCTTTAAAAATGACAGTCACGCTGAGTTGATCAGGACAGAGTCAAAAGTCACGCTCAGTTGATCAGGACAATATTTACAAATCACGCTGGGGAGACAGCTCATCATTTGTCAGAGAGTAATTATGACTGACAGCACAACAGTCGAAGAATGTCTCTTCGTATGCCACGTATGCACAGAATTCGAGAGATCACAGCCGTCTATTGCGTGATTTTTGAAATCTTCTTCAGCAAGACTCAACCTTTGTCAAGTTGGCGTACCAAAAGAGCTTCTTGTCATTTAATATGACTGACAAAAGCAATCACTGCCAGAGATTTTATGTCAGTCGAGGCACGCTGAATCAAGACAGCTGGCAGTTCTATCCCAAGTCTGCGTGTATTTTGAGTTTTCACTCAAATCTGCGTGGATTCTGAAGTTTTCTTCCTCAAGTCTGCGTGGATTCTGAAGTTTTCTTCATCAAAGTCTGCGTGGATTCTGAAGCTTCTTGCCCCAAGTTTGCATGGATTTTGAAGCTTTCTACCCCGAGTCTGCGTGGATTTCGTCTTCACCAAGTCTGCGTGGATTCTGAAGCTTCTTGCCCCAAGTTTGCGTGGATTTTGAAGCTTTCTACCCCGAGTCTGCGTGGATTTCGTCTTCAACAAGTCTGCATGGATTTCATCAAATTGGAGTACGTGGCAGCCATGCCACTGATCTCTCGCCTGCGTGTCCTGTAACTTGCACACGACTCATGCATGATTGCCATGTGTCCAACAGTTACAGGCCACGTCCAGTAACTGCTCACAACCTTGCGTATGTTAAATCATGCGTGATTTTCAACTAAGCACAGGCTGTGAAGACAGTTATCTTTTCAGTTATTATTTTTGACTCTATAAATAGAGTTCTTTTTCTCATTTATTGGACAGATACATAGTTATCTACTGTCAAAATTTTGAGAGCTTTTCTTCTTCGCATAGTCCAAGGAATAAAGTGATCGTCTTCTAGATCAGATTTCCACAGATGTAATTTTCCCAGATACACAATAAATAAAGGAATTTATTTATGGAAAACAAATTGGCGACTCTGCTGGGGAAAACCATCTCCTCTTCTGAGATGGCAACAACTCAATACGATACTTCGTCAATCGGCTCGACGAAGAAGGTGATGACGATCCAATTCGATCAACTCGCCTATGAAGAAATGCAGCAGGCTAAGAGTGGTAAGCCCACTACAGCCTCCATCATCACTGCCAAGTCGAAGGGACACTCTGTCTATGTCCCTAAGAATCAGTTGGCAGCCAATGGTGAAGTCTCTGCCACAGTGTCTGCTCCTAACACTGGCAAGAACTCTACTGCAAGCACGCACACTCTTGTGCGCTCGAAGATGACAGCAATCAAAGATCACGCTAACAGTACTGGCTCCTTAGCCAAATCTGTTCCAGTGTGTGTCTCCAAAGTTGAAAGTCACGCTGACAGTACTGGCTCCTTAGCCAAATCTGTTCCAGCGTGCAATTTCAACCTCAAAAGTCACGCTGACAGCACTGGTTCCTTAGCCAAGTCTGTTCCAGTGTGTAATTCTAAAATCAACAATCATGCTAACAATATTGGCTCCTTAGCCAAATCTGTTCCAGCGTGTATTTCCAAAGTCAAAAGTCACGCCAACAGCACTGGTTCTTTAACCAAGCCTGTTTCAGCGTGTATTTCATCTAAGAAGAATAGCTCTTTAGCTATCTCTTCTTCTTTGCCAAGTTCTACCAGAACTGGGGGTGGTCTTCCACACAAAGTCCCTTCGAAAAGAAATAACTCTTTAGTTGTTTCTTCTGCTCCTGTAGTTTTTACTTCAGGAACAGCTTTGACTGACAATTTTGTTAGTCAAAGAAAAGGAGATGGTCTTTTGACTACTCTTCCTTCTGGACATTCTATGTCTCAAAACTTGAATGAGTCTAAGAAGAAACATTCCTTAATGTTTTCTTCTATGACTTCTTCGAATTGGGCACAGAATTTGTCTAGAAAATGTCTGTTACCAACTCCTAATCAAGGGGGTGGTTCAACTCTTCCTTCTCTGCAAATATCCAGATCAATGGAAGGAAAACTCCATGTTTCCAAAACCAATGTGTTACCTCCAACTGATCTAAGAACAAAAATTAACACTTCTGGTGTTAAGAAACCATACCAGTTGGAAACAAGGATAAGAGATCCAGATGCAGAGTATGCAAGAAACTATGTGGCTCATATTAATCATTCTCTATATAATCAAGAGCCATCAAGACCCAAGAACAGGAAATATACTCCCCAATCTTCACAAACAGATTTACGAGAATATCTTCAACAGAAGAGAAGAAGTGATTCTGTGTCAAAGGACCATGCTGAATGTGACTTCTAACCAAGAGTCATAATTTAATGCAGATGTCAATCAATGGCTCATGATCATGTTGATCATGAATGTGATTTCCAGCCAAGAGTCACAATGCAATGCAGATGTCAAACAAAACGACAATCTGTCTTCAATCGGATTCAGTGTGAACCTATGCCTGATGAAGATGAGCCTTTATTTGCTTCTGTCAATATGACCTCTCGGGATGCTGGGGGTAGAGTTGATAGTCCAGATGGAGTATATAGAAATACCAGAGCAAGAGTCCTGGCCTCTAGTCAAAAAAATTTGATCTCTGAAGATGATTCTGAATTCCTTGGAGAATCTAACTTTCCACCTCTTCCTACTGGGGGTAGTTCTCCTATAATTGACTTTGATGCACAAAGCAATGATTCAGAACAAACAACATCTACCAGTTCATCAATAATTCCTCGTACAGTCACGACTTATATGGTTGATGGGAATACTGATGAACCTTCTTCTTTCTTGACTCCTCAAGATCAAAGAATTGCTTCTTTGGAACAACAAATGAAGTCTATAGCTGATACTATGAGGTCGATGTATGAACTCATGGCAATACAGATGCAAAATCGACAGACTGTACCAGATGCCATACCAACTGACACTGATATGAGTCCAGTACAAGTTCCTCCAGCAGTATAATCTAATACTCCTGGACCAGCTCAACCAAACCCTAGTCCCTCTGGAGCTGGGGGTAGTGCTTACAATGCTGTTCCTCCTCCCAACTATTCTCTATAAGTTACAACTCCACAATCTTCTGGAGTTGTTAATGAAGAATTGAGGAATCTCAAAACTCAATTCG
Organism: Iris pallida; assembly: GCA_029216955.1. Classification (NCBI taxonomy): domain Eukaryota; kingdom Viridiplantae; phylum Streptophyta; class Magnoliopsida; order Asparagales; family Iridaceae; genus Iris; species Iris pallida. The sequence goes on from JANAVB010023799.1 coordinate 3,364,129, forward strand.
AGGCATTCAAACAGAAAGATGGTTTACAAAGGTTAGGCATCAAACAACCTTATCCGATAGAATGGAAGCAAGTATCGTATCCTCCTAAATACAAGCCTTCCACTATCTCATTCTATGATGGAACCACTTCTCCAAGTCAGTTCATTAATCACTTTGAAGTGATGACTGATCAGCTGCAACCAAGCGACGCCCTCCTTACTCGGGTGTTTGTTGGATGTCTCAAGGGAACGACTTATGAATGGTATAGAAGTCTCCCAGATGGGAGCATTACCTCATTTTCCGGTTTTAAATAGATGTTTCTTGAACGGTTCTATGAAGGGCTCAATGACATGACTATGTCTGCTCTTATTAGAATCAAGCAGAAAAATAATGAAACTACAGAAGAGTACATTGAACGGTTTCGAAGAGAAGCTCTGAAGATGCCTCTTGGAACTCCTGATGCTGTCACCATCGACACGTGCAAATCAAACTTGTTGCCAATCATCAGCATGTGGACAGGATCCACTCAATTCCAAGACTGGCCTTCTTTCATAGTTAGTGCCAAGGCCGCAGAAATTAGTGCTGAAACCTTCAAAGGTTTAGGAGTGCAGATGACACCTAAAGAAACAGGTCAAGGTACTAACAATAAAAACAATGCTCGCAAGGGAAAATAAACTCTTGAAGTTAATCTTCAGAGCAAAGATGCATCAACTGTTCAAACTTCTCCTACAACTCAACAACCAAGAACACCTCGCCCCAAAGAAGAATACTCTTTCGATGACGATGATGTCCTTGGTATCTTTGAATGTCTGCTGAAAGGTAATAAGATACAATTACCTAAGATCAAGAAACCTGATGAAGCTGGTAAAACAGATCATTCCAAATACTGCCCATATCACAGAATGCTGGGTCATACAATTCGTACATGTTATGTACTGAAAGGAAAGATCCAAGAAATGATTAAATCTGGAGCTATCTCTCTTACTCCAAAAGAGAAGACCGTCACCTCCAACGTCGTCTCTATGCAATTCGGAGATTTCCCTCCTCAACTCCTTGAAAGTGGGATCGTTCCTATTCCTAAGGCAACTCTTGACATAGTGAATCTTCCTTCTCCACAGTCTGAAGGATTAGTGCCAATCACTTTGGAAACTGGAGAAATCATGTGGATCCATCCTGATCTAGTGGCAGATTTTGAATCGCCTTCTCCTCAAAAGACTACTTCTCGAAAGTCCAAGAAGGCTGGAAAGATTAAGTCATGTCATATGACTTCTCTTGGATCTATTCCTGACACAGAGCCAAAAGAGAAAGAAGAAGTACTTGTTAGTGCTACTCGAACGGGGAAACCTTATCTAAAGGATTATTCCAAGAATCCTGAGGATCCTCTTGATATCCCTCCAGCTGATAAAGATGCTTCTAATGTTCCTCCTGAAGAAGAATCATCCACTGAACCTGTTCCTCCCAAGCCTACAGCTCTGGAGAAAGGCAAACAACAGGCTCGGTTTGATAAGCCAATCAAGAAGTCCTCTCCTCTTGGACTTCAGAAGCCTTATAATTTCGATATTTTAGCTCAGCTTACTAATACTCCAGCTAGAATGTCCCTCTTTGAACTTCTACGTCTTTCCAAAGAGACTCGGGAGACATTAAGTGAAGCACTTCTACAAGCTGACTCTTGTCTTACACAATTAAAGAAGCCAGATGCAGAACCTGCCACTTGCTTACATTGCAACAGTGTATTAGAGATTATCCCAAATATCACCTTTACACAAGACGACATGCTATTGGAGGATAATCGATATGATCGGTCTCTCTACTACACCGGTTATATCGATACAATGAAGATAGATCGTATCCTCATTGATCCAGGGTCTGCTATAAGCATAATGCCAAAGAGTCTGTTGGATGAACTAAAAATCCCTCTTTACAAGCTCTCTAAGACGGTTACTACTATCCTGGGATTCAATCAAAGTCGAAGCGAGCCTTTGGAAAAGATTCATCTGAAGCTTCAGATAGGCGATTTCAGATCCAAAGTCACTTTCTATGTGATCGAGATCGTGGGATCCTATAATCTTCTTCTGGGGAGGCCCTTTCTTCATGAAAATAATGTGGTGCCTTCTACTCTTCATCAGTGTTTTAAATACATTGAAAGCAATGGAAGAGTACAAAAAGAAGTTGCTGATATAAATCCCTTCCATGGGATTGAAGCTTATTTCAATGATTCCCGAATGTACAAAGAAGAGTATACAAGGGTTATACAAGCTATGGAGAAAGAGGATTCATAAAGTGAGACCTTAATAATTCCTGTTAAAGGTCGAACTATTCAGCAACAATCTCCCAAACTCTCTGAAGAAGGTTCTTTCATCATTCCGGTGAGTGGACGAATTTCTCCGTTACCTCAGTCGTTTGCTCAAGACACAATGATTATTCCTGTCAGTGGGCGTACTGTAATTCCTGCATCTCCACATATGAAACAGGATACTCTGCTAATTCCAGTTGGAGGGCGGATTATTCTTCCATCTCAAACTTCAAGGGAGCTCACCTCTTCTGAGCCATTTGTTATCGATCTTAATCGAAACAACGCTTCTTCTCGTTCTTCTTCTCCCCCTTTAGTCATTGACTTGGCTAAAATATCTAAGGCTTAGCCTTCTCCCAATGTAAATACTGCTGCTTTTACATTTAATGAAAAGTCTCCATCTTTGCAGTATGCTGATGTGTGTAATTATGTTCATAGTTATTTACATTTGTTAGATGACTTGAACGCAATAACCATAGGGGTTGTACAGACTGTTCATATAGATGTATCCCTAGAACCTGTACAATCTTCATACTTTCTAGTTCCCAGCAGAAAGCCAGGAGACATTCCAATATTCTTCTATAAAGGGCCCCAAAGTCCTTCTGATTTAGAAGATGAAGACAAAAATGATGATACTGGAAGATTACAACTACGTCATTATAGTCAGCAATCTAAAGACATCATCAAAAATATAGGCTATGACTTCAGGACTGGCCTCAATAGTAGAAAGGGAAGAAAAATGCATGTTCGTATTCCTCCTCTGAAATATGGAAGGACGAAATGCGGACTGGGCTATATAGCCCCTACTCCTTTTATCAATATTATCCATGAAGATCCCGAGTCTGACGAAGATAAGAGATCTGATTCTTCTAGTACCACTTCTTGGGATTTCGATACGAGTATCGGTGACTTCTACTGCAACCTTCTGTCTTCCAACATGGTTTCCATTGACCATTCTGAAGAAAGTGATGAAGACGAAGAAGAGTTTGAAATCTCACCTGAATCGGAACAATGGGTCCAAAGATTAGATAATCAATGGAAGTTCCGTTTCGAGCAAAAAGAACCTCCGACTGAAGACAAACTTGTTCAAATAGATGTTGGTGAAGAGGGATCTCCCAAACCAATATTCATCAGTGAAAGTCTTTCTGAACCTGATAAGCAAGACATGATCAAACTCATTCGTGACTACATTGATGTCTTCGCTTAGAGTTATGAAGATATGCCAGGACTTGATCCACAAATTGCAACTCACAAGCTCAATATCTTGCCGAATGCTAAACCGGTCAAACAACAACAACGACAATTTCGTCCAGACATTATGGATGCAATTGAAGTTGAAATCAATAAACTCATAACCTCCAGGTTTATTAGAGAGGAACAACATTCCGATTGGGTGGCTAACATAGTTCCTGTCCTTAAAAAGACTGGCAAGGTCAGAGTATGCATAGACTTCCGCGATCTCAATACGGTATGCCCTAAGACGAATTCCCTCTACCAATCACTGATGTCATGATTGATAATACCTGTGGATTTGAGCGGATGTCATTCATGGATGGGTATTCTGGATACAATCAGATTAAAATGTTTCTAGATGACGAGAAGCACACTTCTTTCAGAATGCCGATCGGTACATACTGTTATACAGTTATGCCATTCGGTCTCAAGAATGCAGGAGCAACTTATCAACGAGCTATGAGCACTATATTTCGTAAACATTTGCGAAAAACAGTCGAATGCTATGTTGATGATATTGCAGTCAAAAGTCGACAAAAGGAGGATCATATCCAAGATTTGAAGACTATATTTGATCTAATGCGTAAGCATCAATTAAAGATGAACCCTACTAAGTCCTTCTTAGGCGTCTCTAGTGGTAAATTTCTCGGCTTCGTCATTACCTCTAAAGGTATACACGTGGATCCCGAGAAGATCAAAGCCATCCAAGAGATGCGTCCTCCACGCACCTTAAAAGAGCTACGAGGATTTCAAGGAAGGATCGCTTATATCAGGAGATTCATCTCTAATTTATCAGGACGCTGCAGACCATTCAACAAACTTATGAAGAAAAGTGTTTCTTTTGTCTGGAATGATGAATGTCAGAAAGCATTCGATGATATAAAACAATATCTGATGAGCCCTCCAGTATTGGTACCTCCCGTTTCAGGAATTCCATTTCTCCTATATACTCGAGCAATGAGTCATTCATTGGGTGCATTACTCGCTCAAAAGAATCAAAATGGTCATGAACAAGCCATCTACTATCTCAGTCGTACTATGACCGGAGCTGAACCTCGATATTCATCGGTCAAAAAAGAATGTCTAGCCTTGATGTTCGCTGTTCAAAAGACACGACATTATATCATTGGCCAGACTATTCATGTCATCTCCAGGATCAATCCTATACGGATCATGATGAAGAAACCCAGTGTTTTGAATTCTCGATTAGCTAACTGGGGAATCCTACTTGCTCAGTATGACATGCATTATATTCCTCAGAAGTCAGTCAAAGGACAAGCTTTAGCTGATTTTCTGGCTGCTCATTTAATTCCAGAAGATTCAAAACTCTATGACGAAATTCCAGATGAAGTCCTAGATTCAAACCAAATTGCTGAAGAAGATCCTACTTGGCGTCTATTCTTTGATGGAGCTTCAAGGATAAGTCCTAATGGTGATATTGTCGCTGGAGTTGGAATCGTTCTTGTATCGCCAGAAGGTCTTGCTATCCAAAGAGCTTATTCTCTCGATCAGCTATGTTCAAACAATGTAGCTGAGTACAATGCATTACTCATTGGTCTTCAACTCGCTAAACATCTAAATATTCAACATTTGGAGGCGTACGGAGACTCTAAACTCATTGTCAATCAGATAAGGGGTACTTATGAAGTCCGCCATCAAGATCTGGTTCCTTATCATAGATCAGCTATAATTATAGCTTCTTCGTTTGAAGAATTCTTCATTGAACATGTTAGACGAGCATGTAACACAGAAGCTGATGCTCTAGCTAATCTTGCAGCGGTGTTGGCTATCCCAATTAGACGACAACAAATGATTATTGTTCGCAATCGAGAATTATTTCATCTTGAAAATAACCTGACCCTAGGACTTCCAGTTGACATTGAAAAATCAACATCTCATGACGTCAACACAACAAGAGGATTTGGATTTAGTCGTAAATCTTTATCATCTTTATCTAATTCCAGCATGGAATTCATCTTCAGTCATTCGGCCGAGAATCAAAATACGGATACGGATTGGAGACTTCCTTTCTTAGATTTTGTATTGTATGATATTCTTCCGGATGATTCGAGTGAAGCAGCATCTATCAGACGACGATCATTCCGATTCTATTATAATCATACAACAAAGACCTTATATCGTCGAGCTTATGATGGTTTACTTCTCCGATGTGTTGCCGGTGACGAGGCTCAACAAATTATTCGTGAAGCACATGATAGAATTTGTGGAGCACATCAGCCTGGACCAAAACTTCAAGACCGTATTCGACGTATGGGTTATTATTGGCCTACTATGGTATCAGACGCCATCGAATATGCAAAGAAGTGTAAAGCTTGTCAAATCCATGTGGATTTTATTTATCAACCTTCGGAATTTCTACATCCGATGGCAGCATCATGGCCCTTCGAAGCTTGGGGCATGGACATTATTGGTCTGATCAATCCGCCGTCATCCAAGGGTCATCGGTTTATTCTTGCAATAACCGATTACTTCTCCAAATGGGCCGAAGCCATTCCTTTGTCTGAAGTTAAGACGTCCAATGTCATTTGCTTTATTAAGCACCACGTCATCTACAGATTTGGTGTTCCTCGACGCATTATTCATGATAACGGACCACAGTTCGTCAGTCAGAAGTTTACTCGATTCTGTGATGATCACCGGATCAATAATGTGGCTTCTACCGCATATAATCCGGCAGCTAACGGATTAGCAGAAGCTTTCAACAAGACCATCATCAAACTCCTAAAGAAGTTTGTCTCTACTAACAAACGTAATTGGAGTGAGAAGCTCGATGAATGTTTGTGGGCTTATCGCACTACAGTTCGTAATGCTACTAAATGTACACCCTTCTCTCTGGTGTATGGTTGCGAAGCTGTTCTTCCATTAGAGATTCAAATTCCTTCTTTAAGGATAGTAATCGCTAATGAACTCACTGCAGAAAATAATGATCGTCTTCGACTTCAAGAATTAGAAGCTCTGGATGAAAAGCGATTATCTGCTCAACAGAATATTGAATTCTATCAAGCTAGAATTTCAAGAGCTTTTAATAAGAAAGTCAGAATTCGGGCGTATCAAAAAGGAGAACTTGTTCTAACAGTCAGACGTCCTATGACTAAGACTCATATGAGCAAGGGCAAATTTGACGCAAAGTGGGAAGGACCCTATATTGTGAGCAAAGTTTTCTCAAATGGAGCTTATCAACTCTCAGAATTGGATGGTCGAAAAGTTTTGATGCCTATTAATGGCAAATTCCTTAAAAAGTACTATGTATAAATATAAATGCTTGTAATCATCAGACAGTTTCATGTTTAGAAATAAAATTTTTTTTTTATTTTTTATCATGAATGATGATACATGATATTAAAGAAAATTACTATCATCCTTTTCTACATTTGGATGTGGGCCACTGCCGTCCTTCTCGAAGACGTGATCAGCAAAAGAGTCGAGAACCTCCTTGCCAGAACCCACGAGGAACTTGCAAACGGCCATCCTCATGGCTTCTTCTTCTTCAGTCTTTCCTGGTTCGAGCAGGAAATCCAGAATGTCCCTTGGTGGCTTGGGTGCAGACGAACCTTCGCCTGCTTCCGTCTTCTTCGATTGAACTAGATCAGCAGGGTGTTCTTCAGTGCCTTTCTGAACTTTTGAGGCAATTCCAGTTTTCTTGGATGCTTCTTCAGACGACATTTTTATGTTTGAAAGAAGAAGTGTTCGTTCTTGTCAGATTTCTGCTATATTTATAGGCAGAAGTTCTACAAATAATGAAACGTCACGTTCATCCGACGGTTCATCCATCCATTAATTGCGTTCATTCGACGATTCACACATTCATTAATACTTGACAGTTCATCCGTTCATTTATTCGTCCGTTCATGATCTTCTATCAATTTATTAAGTGGGGATTCGTTATTGATCACGTTTTCATAACCTCTGAATCAATTCCGAATCTACTTGCTCATTTGTCATTTTTGACCTCTGCATAGAAATCAATCTATTTTCTTTTGAGTTCCTACATATTATCACGTCCATAATACCTCTGATAATATCATATACTCTAAAACAGAAAAGAAGATTTCATTATCTATCATGTCCATAATTCATCCACAAATACAAATCTTTGAGCATAGAAGAATTATCATTTCCATTCTCATTTCACCACAAAAAGTCTATTACATTTTCTTAGACTTTCTTATAAATCATAATGGAAATCTATTACAAATCTTGGATTTTCATTCTACACCACAATAATAACCTAATAGAGATCTATCTTCTTCTTTGGATCTTCTCCGTCGGACCTTCTCCGTCAGGTTCGTTGTTGGTGGCAGTTCCTGACTGTCTGGGTCCCAGTCACGACCAGATCAGCAGGAATCAAACTCTGGTCTTCTCTCTCAGACGAGAGGAGAACCACAGAGTATGGCAGCCCGAAGTCGTGGTGCTGCCAATACAACTGGTGGATTGGGGGTAACCTCTCAAGGAAGACAGGAATGTATCCAAACCTTGGGATATAATTCCTAGTTCTTCCGTGAAAGGAACTCTACTACCCGATTTCTCGGGGTAGAGTTGACTCCACCATCCAACTCTCGTGTATAAAGGCTCTTCCTACCATCTGAGGAAGACCCTTCTATCCCACGAAGAGTTCTGAGTTGTCTGATTTACGCGTCAAAAGCGTATGAGCTCCCTGATGTAGATGTCAGCAGGATATTCTCCACAGCATCCACATCCCCAATGCCAGTTCTGAAGAAAATTTTCAGCCAAGTTTCTGCAGAAAGTATTAAGAAGAAAAAGATTAGATCAACAGAAATCATTCAGCGTACATTTATCAAACAGAAACAGGCGTGTATTGTTCAAATCAGAAACAAGAAACAGAAAGCCTATCTTCAACAGCAAAAATAATACACGTATTACACTGACTTACCTTCAAGTTTGGTGCTAAGGATTGGCAAACTCATGTTTGATACAGTGCGCAGAAGTCGAACATTAGAAAACATTGCTTTCCTGTTTGAGAGTGAAATCTCCCAAAAATTTCATTCTCAGAGAAGAAGAAGAAGAATGGGAGATGAGTATCTGTGAAACTTTTCTATCTATTTAAAGGGCAAAGTACAAGTCTATTCTTGGAAAAGATCCGCAAAAATAGCGCTCGTAAACCGTGGAATGAGTGTTACGTGTGCTTTGGAAGACAGAGCAACATTGGAAATAGTCAAAGGGTGCTAATTAATATTCTTCATTAATGCACGCAGATTAAACACAAAAGTTGTACTTCATTCTTCAAGACAGGCACTGATGGCCTTACAAATGACAAAACAAAAAGAGTGCAACAAAAGCACAAAAGACACGCTCTATTTTCCAGAGCGACTGAGCTTAATGCCTAGTTCTTCTACGCTTTTGACCCCCATGCGGTGTAACAGAGCCTTCAACATTTCACGCTGCTCTATGAGGCTGCGCCCATCAGAAGAGAACGAGCCATCTAAGCCAAAATAGCTCAAGAAATTCTTGGCTAGTTGCAAGGGATCATCTTTGAGTTCGAAGACAAGGGGCTCTGGCTCTTCACCCCCAAAAGTAGGGTCACCATGGGAACAAAAGCCCAACTTGCGTGCTTCTTCCTCAGCTTTCTCTTTTGGTGTCATGTTGACGTAAGATGAAGATTAAATGAATCCTCTCCCTGTTTATATAACAGAGCTCGCCGGCGGTTCATATTCCACCATAAACTGGATGTAATCAGTCTCGGAAAATGAAGAGTCATCATGACATTTAATAAGTTCATTTGGATATTCTCAAAGAACTTCGAAGTCTTTCCGACTTCCGAAAAATTTGAAGTCATCTCAGCGTGACTGATTTCATTTTATCATCTTATTTTCAAAGTATTTCGAAAATTTTGAAGTCTTTTCAATTTTTCGAAAACTTTGAAGGGGGTCTTGTAGGCCTTTAAAAATGACAGTCACGCTGAGTTGATCAGGACAGAGTCAAAAGTCACGCTCAGTTGATCAGGACAATATTTACAAATCACGCTGGGGAGACAGCTCATCATTTGTCAGAGAGTAATTATGACTGACAGCACAACAGTCGAAGAATGTCTCTTTGTATGCCACGTATGCACAGAATTCGAGAGATCACAGCCGTCTATTGCGTGATTTTCGAAATCTTCTTCAGCAAGACTCAACCTTCGTCAAGTTGGCGTACCAAAAGAGCTTCTTGTCATTTAATGTGACTGACAAAAGCAATCACTGCCAGAGATTTTGTGTCAGTCGAGGCACGCTGAATCAAGACAGCTGGCAGTTCTATCCCAAGTCTGCGTGTATTTTGAGTTTTCACTCAAATCTGTGTGGATTCTGAAGTTTTCTTCCTCAAGTCTGCGTGGATTCTGAAGTTTTCTTCATCAAAGTCTGCGTGGATTCTGAAGCTTCTTGCCCCAAGTTTGTGTGGATTTTGAAGCTTTCTACCCCGAGTCTGCGTGGATTTCGTCTTCACCAAGTCTGCGTGGATTCTGAAGCTTCTTGCCCCAAGTTTGCGTGGATTTTGAAGCTTTCTACCCCGAGTCTGCGTAGATTTCGTCTTCAACAAGTCTGCATGGATTTCATCAAATTGGAGTACGTGGCAGCCATGCCACTGATCTCTCGCCTGCGTATCCTGTAACTTGTACACGACTCATGCATGATTGCCATGTGTCCAACAGTTACAGGCCACGTCCAGTAACTGCTCACAACCTTGCGTATGTTAAATCCTGCGTAATTTTCAACCAAGCACAGGCTGTGAAGACAGTTATCTTTTCAGTTATTATTTTTGACTCTATAAATAGAGTTCTTTTTCTCATTCATTAGACAGATACATAGTTATCTACTGTCAAAATTTTGAGAGCTTTTCTTCTTCGCATAGTCCAAGGGATAAAGTGATCGTCTTCTAGATCAGATTCCCACAGTTGTAATTTTCCCAGATACACAATAAATAAAGGAATTTATTTATGGAAAACAAAGGCAAAGCCGGGTTCTCGGCAGTAACTCAATAATAGGTGTCACAGAGTAACTCCTCCTCAGTAAGGACACCTACAACGTTATCCTGTCAGGACGGGAGCAAGTACTGAATCTAACAAACTAGCATATGAAACATGAAAATAAACATGAGAGGAATAACTGGAAAGCATGGCATCACATAGTCTATCATGGCAAGGATACATATGTCATAGAGACAGATGTATATGTAATGTTTAAAACTGTAGCAGGTACGTGATCGGTCAATAGATGTACAATGTACTGAGGCACAATGTAAATAAAATGTACATACGTACAAGTGCACAAGCATAGGTGTACATCCGTACAGAAATGCAGGATAATGGCCTACGGCGCAGATTCATATAGAATGAACTTTGCTCGGTACGATAATGGGGGCATGATCACGTACTCAACTATCAGTTTTCCCATAACCCATATTCTATCATGTGAGAGATACATAAAGACTGTTCTAAGCATGGTAGTAACTGAAAGTACAATATGTAGAGATCTAACTTGTCACTCCAAGGATCAGCATTTAACATGGTGGGGTTTGCAGTTCATTTATGTAACAATATGTAAAGTTCGTAGAAAGTACTTGCCTCTAGCAAAGCAAAACAAAACAAGCTGCGATAACAGTGCTATGGATGTCCAGTAACTCGTCACTGTAGAAGTAAATACAATAACTTAGTTTTTATACTAAGTTAAAATACTATGACACTAATTGGTGCAATACGACTTGGGACTGGGCACCTAGCCAAAATGATGACTTTAGCATAGGAGACCAATGTGGGGTGACACAATACTCAAACTAACTTTCTAGGGTCTAGAAATCAATAAGAAAATCAAGTCATGAGTGCGCTACTACGAGCCACTATATTGAGCTAGACATATATAGTAATCTGGAGTGCACCATAACAGGCCACTATCTATAATTTGGACATAGAACAATACGTGAACATAAGCATGTACCATGTATATAGAGTGTACAATCATTCTTTAACTATCCAAGGTCATCTAATCATGTCAAGGGTCTATTACAATCGAGAAAATATCAAAAACGGACAAAAATGGGCAAAAACGGACAAAAACAGCCTAAAACAGCATAAAACGGCATACCGACGGTATACTGCGGCATACCGACGGTATACCGGACTAAAGACAGTAAGTTTCTGGTGCCAAAAACGGCATACCGGCGGTATACCATTTTTCCAAACAGCAACAAAATCCAGATTTTCGCTAAAACTTGTTTCGGCCATAAAAACTTCATTTTAAATCAAAATTCGGACTTTCAAAAGTCAAAATTGAATAGAATTGAATTTCCAACAACATGGAAGTATTAGTTTTCACAAATCAAAACATTTGATAGATCAAAACCTCAAAATACTCAAAAATCATATCTAGAAACTCAGATCTACGCAATACTGTCAATCAAAACCAAAAGTGCTATATACTAAACATGTTAACAATTTAAAGAAGCAAATTATAGGCCAATAAAACTTTAGTTTCCATGGAAAACAAAAATAAAGTATGGTCATGCCACTTTTGAGCAAGATACACTTGCCTAGGTTAAGCTCCAAGCCTAATCTTCTAGTCCACCACCAAGAGGGGTACGAAACCACACTCTAGACCTCAAGGCCAAGCTCCTAGCAAAGCTCCAAGGGAAAAGAAAGGAAGAAGAAATGAAGAGAGAGTGAAGAGAATGAAAAGAGAGAGGAGAGAGAAAGTGAAAGGGTTTATATAGAAGGGGGAATTAATCTTAGCCATCGGATCGTGATCCATGTCAAAATCTAAGTCAATCATGGCCATTCAAACAAAACCAAATGTCCATTGGGTAATAGGGTGCTTCTATACTATTCATGAAAATATCTAAATACTATTCATCAAAATATCCAAAACACTATTCATCAAAATATCTAAAATCGAAAATATCTAAAATGTAGAAAATCTGTCTGGACGGTATGCCGGCCAAGGAAAAATCTATAAGTTAGGAAAAATTTCAAGGCATTACGAAAATCAAAAAAATACGAAATACGCTACAAAATACGTATTTAAATTAAATGTTATTGAAAATTATAAAAACTATTTATTTATTTTTTTTGAAATCTAGGGGCTTACAAATCTTCCCTCCTTGAAAAAAATTTTGTCCTCAAAATTTACAAGGATAGAAGACTCTACAAATATTCTAACATAACAAGCAATGCAAACAAAAGACCTAGGCTATTATTAAGACTAACCTCTAGGGTATCAAGCAGGAACGGGTGGTTCCCTCGCAGCGGTTGGGTCGAACAAGTAAGGATATCTCTCCCTCATGTCCGACTCCCTCTCCCAAGTAGATTCACCTGGGGAGTGACGGCTCCAAGCTACTCGTACTAAGGGTATAACCTTGTTCCTCAGCCTCTTCTCTCTCCTGTCTAATATCTCCACTCGCTGCTCAGAAACTGTAAGGCTCGGTCCGACCTCCAACTCTGAGTGATCTAGCACATGACTGGGGTCTGGAACATATCTCCTCAGCTGAGATACGTGAAAGACGTCGTGAACTCCTGCTAGGTTGGGTGGAAGTGCAACCCTGTAAGCTACCTCTTCGATCCTGCCAAGTACCTCGAATGGCCCGATGTATCTGGGGCTCAGCTTCCCTTCTCGTCCGAACCGGATCGTCCCTCTAGTAGGTGATATCTTCACTAGCACCATATCACCGTCTGCGAACTCCATCGGCCTGCGACTAGCATCAGCCCAGTGTTTCTGCCTGTCCTGAGCTACTCTGAGCCTGTCTCTGATCATTCCGACTTTCTCTGCTGCATCCGTGATCATCTCCGGCACAAGCATAACTCTGTCTCCGACATCATCCCAAAAGAGCGGTGTGCGGCATCGTCGTCCATATAGCGCCTCGAAAGGAGACATACCAATACTGGCCTGGTAGTTGTTGTTGTACGAAAACTCTACCAAGTGCAGATGGCTCTCCCATGATCCTCCGAAGTCCAGCACGCAAGTCCTCAGCACATCCTCCAGTGTTTGTATCGTCCTCTCGGACTGCCCATCTGTCTGCGGGTGGTACGCCGTACTGAACTTGAGCCTACTGCCCAACTCCTCCTGCAAGCTCCTCCAGTAGTGGGATGTGAATCTGCTGTCTCTGTCTGACACGATACTCACCGGCACTCCGTGTAGGCGAACTATCTGCTGCATGTATAGCTCTGTCAACTTCTCGCTGGAAAGCCCCACCTTGAAGGGTATGAAGTGCGCACACTTCGTCAGCCTGTCTACGATGACCCAGATGGCATCCTTCCCTCCTTGGGAACGAGGAAGCCCCGAAACGAAGTCCATCGTAATATGTTCCCACTTTCACTCGGGAATGGGTAACGGCTGCAATAAACCAGCTGGCCTCTGGCGCTCCGCCTTGACCTGCTGGCAAACTAGACATCTCGAGATAAAATACGATACGTCCCTCTTCATCCCGTGCCACCAAAGATGTTCCCGCAAGTCACGGTACATCTTGTTAGCACCAGGGCGAATAGAATATCTCGATCGGTGCGCCTCCTGCAAGACTGCCTCTACTAGATCTCCCTTTGGCACGCACAATCGGCTGCCATGCCTCAAGGATCCATCCTCTGCTATAGTGAAGTCATCCAGCAATCCAGCTAAAGCCTGGGGTCGAAGTCTGCGAAGGCTCTCATCTGTAGACTGTGCCTCCCGGATCTGATCCATCAAACCTGACTGAATGTCAAGCGCCATCATCTGTATCACTAATCCTGGCCGAACTAGCTCGATACCGAGCTTCTCCAGATCCTTCCACAAATGCCGATCAATCATCAGGTACCATGCCATCGGATACCTGCTCAGCGCATCCGCCACCACATTTGCCTTCCCGGGGTGATACTGTAAATCGATGTCGAAGTCCTTCATCAACTCCAACCATCGTCTTTGCCTCATGTTCAGCTCTTTCTGCGTGAACACATACTTCAAGCTTTTGTGGTCAGTAAAGATTTCCACACGCTCTCCGTATAAGTAATATTTCCATAACTTGAGTGCAAAGATCACCGCAGCTAACTCTAGGTCATGGGTAGGATAATTCCTCTCATGAGTCCGCAATTGCCTAGATGCATAAGTGTAGGCCTCAAAAATGAAAGTCACGCTGAGTTGATCAGAACAAGTCACACAGAGTGATCCAAGAAGTAGCACAAAAGATACGCTAAGTTCTGCCTGGCCATCTCCTTTAGAAGTCACGCAGAGACAGCTCAGCCATACGTCAGAATCATAATGACTGACAACACAACAGTCGAAAAACGTCTCCTCGTATGCCACGTATGCACAGAATTCGAGAGATCATCGCCGTCTTTTGCGTGATTTTCGAAATCTTCCTTAACAAGACTCACTCTTCACCAAGTTGGCATGACTTTGGGTCTTATCTTCATTTAATGCGGCTGACAATATAATCAATGTCAGAGATTTTGTGTCAGACGAAGCGTGCCAAATCAAGACAGCTGGCGGTTTGCGTGGATTCTGAACCTTCTCCTTCCTCAAGTTTGCGTGGATTTTTGAGTTATTCTTCTCAAAGCCTGCGTGAATTCTGAAGTATTCTTCTTCAAAGCTTGCGTGGATTTTGCCTTCAACGAGTCTGCGTCAACGAAACTGCGTGGATTTTTTGCCTTCAGCAAGACAGCGTGGATTTCATTTCAACTGGAGTACGTGGCAGCCATGCCACCGATCTCTCTCTCGCGTGCCCAGTAACTTGCACACGACTCATGCACTAATGCCATGTGTCCAACAGTTACGGGCCACGTCCAGTAACTACTCACTAACCCTGCGTGTATTTAGAGTCTGCGTGACTTTTCAAATGCACTAGTGGTGAGGTAGTTATCTTTTCAGTTACTGTTTTGACTCTATAAATAGAGTTCTTTTTTTTATTCATTGTACAGATACATTGATATCTACTGTCAAAATTTTGAGAGCTTTTCTTCTTCATAGTCCAAGAGATAAAGCGATCGTCTTCTAGATCGGATTCCTACAGTTGTAATTTTCCCAGATACACAACAAATAAAGAAAATTTCTTTATGGAAAACAAATTGGCGACTCTGCTGGGGAAAACCATCTCCTCTTCTGAGATGGTAACAACTCAATGCGACACTTCGTCTATCGGCTCGACGAAGAAGGTGATGACGATCAAATTCGATCAACTCACCTATGAAGAAATGCAGCGGGCTAAGGGTGGCAAGCCCATTCCAGCCTCCATTATCACTGCCAAGTCAAAGGGACACTCTGTCTATGTCCCTAAGAATCAGTTGGCAGTCAATGGTGAAGTCTCTGCCACAGTGTCTACTCCTAACACTGGCAAGAACTCCACTGCAAGCACGCACACTCTTGTGCGCTCGAAGATGACAGTAACTAAAAGTCACGTTGACAGTACTGGCTCCTTAGCCGAATCTGTTCCAGCGTGCAAATTCAATTCTAAAAGTCACGCTGACAGTACTGGCTCTTTAGCCGAATCTGTTCCAGTGTGCAAATTCAATTCTAAAAGTCACGCTGACAGTACTGGCTCTTTAGCCGAATCTGTTCCAGTGTGCAAATTCAATTCTAAAAGTCACGCTGATAGTACTGGCTCCTTAGCCAAATCTATTCCAGTGTGCAATCCCACATTCAAAAGTCACGCTGACAGTATTAGCTCCTTAGCCAAATCTGTTCCAGCGTGTAATTCTAAAATCAAAAGTCACGCTAACAGCTCTGGCTCTTTAACCAAGTCTGTTTCAGCGTGTATTTCATCAGAGAAGAATAACTCCTTAGTTATCTCTTCTTCTTCACCGAGTTCTACTAGAACTGGGGGTGGTTTTCCACACAAAGTCCCTTCGAAAAGGAACAACTCTTTAGTTGTTTCTTCTGCTCCTGTAGTTTTTACACCAGGAACAGCTTTGACTGATACTTTTGTTAGTCAAAGGAAAGGAGATGGTCTTTTGACTACTCTTCCTTCTGGACATTCTATGTCTCAACATCTGAATGAGTCTAAGAAGAAACATTCCTTAATGTCTTCTTCTTTGATTTTTTCAAATTGGGCACAGAATCTGTCCATTAAAGAGGGTCTGTTACCAACTCCTAATCAAGGGAGTGGTTTAACTCTTCCTTCTCTGCAAATATCCAGATCAATAGAAGGAAAACTCCATATTTCCAAAATTAATGTGTTACCTTCCACTGATTTAAGAACAAAACTCAGCACTTCTGGTGTTAAGAAACCATACCAATTGGATATGAAGATAAAAGATCCAGATGCAGAGTATGCAAGAAATTATGTGGCTCACATTAATCACTCTTTGTATAATCAAGAGCCATCAAGACCCAAGAACAGGAAGTATATTCCTCAATCTTCACAAACAGATTTACGGGAATATCTTCAACAGAAGAGAAGGAGTAATTCTATATCAAAGGAACATGATGAATGTGACTTCTATCCAAGAGTCATAATTCAGTGCAGATGTGAATCAACAGTTCAAGACCATGGTGATCATGAATGTGACTTCCAGCCAAGAGTCACAATGCAATGCAGATGTCAAAATAAACGACAGTCTGTCTTCAATAGGATTCAGTATGAACCTATGCCTGATGAAGATGAGCCTTTGTTTGCCTCTGTCAACATGACTTCTCGGGACACCGGGGGTAGAGTTGATAGTCCAGATGGAGTATATAAAAACACCAGAGCAAGAGTCCTGGCTTCTAGTCAAAGAAATTTGATCCCTGAAATTGACTCTGAATTTCTTAGAGAATCTAACTTCCCACCTCTTCCTACTGGGGGTAATTCTCCTATAGTTGACTTTGATACACGAAGCAATGATTCAGAGCATACAACATCTACTAGTTCATCAATAATCCCTCATACAGTCACGACTTACATGGTTGATGGAAATACTGATGAACCCTCTTCTTCCCTGACTCCTCAAGATCAAAGAATTGCTTCTTTGGAACAGCAAATGAAGTCTATGACTGACACAATGAAGTCAATGTATGAACTCATGACAGCTCAGTTGCAAAATCGACAGACTGTATCAGATGCCATACCAGTTGATACTGATATAAGTCCAGCACAAGTTCCTCCAGCAGTACAATCCAATACTCCTGGACCTGCTCAACCAAATCCTAGTCTCTCTGGAGCTGGGGGTAGTGCTTACAATGCTGTTCCTCCTCCCAACTATTCTCTACAAGCCACAACTCCACAATCTTCGGGAGTTGTCTCTGAAGAATTGAAAAATCTCAAAACTCAATTCGAGGCATTCAAACAGAAGGATGGTTTACAAAGGTTAGGCATCAAGCAGCCTTATCCGATAGAATGGAAGCAAGTATCATATCCTCCTAAATACAAGCCTCCTACTATCTCATTCTATGATGGAACCACTTCTCCAAGTCAGTTTATCAATCACTTTGAAGTGATGACTGATCAACTACAACCAAGTGATGCCCTCCTTACTCGGGTATTTATTGGATGTCTCAAGGGAACGGCTTATGAATGGTATAGAAGTCTCCCAGATGGGAGTATTACCTCATTTGCTGGTTTCAAACAGATATTTCTTGAAAGGTTCTATGAAGGGCTTAATGACATGACTATGTCTGCTCTTATTAGAATCAAGCAGAAAAATAATGAATCTACAGAGGAATACATTGAACGGTTTCGAAGAGAAGCTCTGAAGATGCCTCTTGGAACTCCTGATGCTGTCACCATTGACACGTGCAAATCAAACTTGTTGCCAATCATCAGTATGTGGACAGGGTCCACTCAATTTCAAGATTGGCCTTCCTTCATAGTCAGCGCTAAAGCTGCAGAAATCAGTGCTGAAACCTTCAAAGGTTTAGGAGTGCAGATGACTCCTAAAGAAACAGGACAAGGGGCTAACAATAAAAATAATGCTCGCAAAGGAAAAGAAACTCTAGAAGTTAATCTTCAGAGCAAAGATGCATCGAATGTTCAAACACCTGCCTCTACAACTCAACAATCAAGAACACCTCGCCCCAGAGAAGAATATTCTTTTGATGACGACGATGTCCTTGGTATCTTTAAATGTCTGCTGAAAGGTAATAAAATACAATTACCAGAGATCAAGAAACCTGATGAAGCTGGTAAGACAGATCATCCTAAATACTGTCCATATCACAGAATGTTGGATCATACAATTCGTACATGTTATGTATTGAAAGGAAAGATCCAAGAAATGATTAAATCTGGAGCTATCTCTCTTACTCCAAAAGAGAAGACCGTCACCTCCAATGTCGTCTCTATGCAATTTGGAAATTTTCCTCCTCAACTCCTTGAAAGTGGGATTATTCCTATTCCCAAGGCAACTCTTGACATAGTGAATCTTCCTCCTCCACAGTCTGAAGGATTAGTGCCAATCACTTTGGAAACAGGAGAAATCATGTGGATCCATCCTGATCTAGTGGCAGATTTTGAATCGCCTTCTCCTCAAAAGATTTCTTCTCAAAAATCCAAGAAGGCTGGAAAGATCAAGTCATGTCATATGACTTCTCTTGGGTCTACCTCTGACACAGAGCCAAAAGACAAAGAAGAAGCACTTGTTAGTGCTACTCGAACGGGGAAACCTTACCTAAAGGATTATTCTAAAATCCTGAAGATCCTACTGATATCCCTTCAGATGCTAAAGATGCTCCTAATGTTCCTCCCGAGGAAGAACCATCTACTGAACCTGTTCCTCCCAAGCCTACGGCTCTGGAGAAAGGCAAACAACAGGCTCGGTTTGATAAGCCAATCAAGAAGTCTTCTCCTCTTGGACTTCAGAAGCCTTACAACTTCGACATTTTGGCTCAGCTTGCTAATACTCCCGCTAGAATGTCCCTTTTTGAACTTCTTCGTCTTTCCAAAGAGACTCGGGAGACGTTAAGTGAAGCACTTCTACAAGCTGACTCTTGTCTTGCACAATTGAAGAAGCCGGATGCGGAACCTGCCACTTGCTTACATTGCAACAGTGTACTGGAGATTATCCCAAATATCACCTTTATACAAGACGACATGTTACTGAAGGATAATCGACATAATCGACCTCTCTACTACACTGGTTATATTGATACGATGAAGATAGATCATATTCTCATTGACCCAGGGGCTGCTATAAGCATAATGCCAAAGAGTTTGTTGGATGAACTAAAAATCCCTCTTCACAAACTCTCCAAGACGGTTACTACTATCTTGGGATTCAATCAAAGCCGAAGTGAGCCTTTGGAAAAGATTCATCTGAAGCTTCAGATAGGTGATTTCAGATCTAAAGTCACTTTCTATGTGATCGAGATCGCGGGATCCTATAATCTTCTTCTGGGGAGGCCCTTTCTTCATGAAAATAATGTGGTGCCCTCTACTGTTCATCAATGTTTTAAGTACATTGATAGCAATGGAAGAGTACAAAAAGAAGTTGCTGATATAAATCCCTTCCATGGGGTTGAAGCCTATTTCAATGATTCCCGAATGTATAAAGAAGAATATACAAGGATCATACAAGCTATGGAGAAAGAAGATGCACAAAGTGAGACTTTAATAATCCCTGTTAAATGTCGAACTACTCAGCAACAATCTCCTAAACCCTCTGGAGAAGATTCTTTTATCATTCCAGTGAGTGGACGGATCTCTCCGTTACCTCAGTCATCTACTCAGAATACACTGATCATTCCTGTCAGTGGGCGTACTACAGTTCCTGTACCTTCACAAGATACTCTGCTAATTCCAGTTGGAGGGCGGACTACTCTTCCTACTCAAACTTCAAGGGAGCTCACCTCTTCTGAGCCATTTGTTATCGATCTTAATCGAAACAAAGCTTCTTCTTCTTCTCCCCCTTTAGTCATTGATTTGGCTAAAATCTCTAAGGCTCAGCCTTCTCCCAATGTAAATATTGCTGCTTTTACATTTAATGAAAAGTCTCCACCTTTGCAGTACGTTGATGTGTGTAATTATGTTCATAGTTATTTACATCTGTTAGATGACTTGAACACAATAACCATAGGAGTTGTACAGACTGTTCATACAGATGTATCTCTAGAACCTGTACAATCTTCATACTTTCTAGTTCCTAGCAGAAAGCCAGGAGACATTCCAATATTCTTCTACAAAGGGCCTCAAAATCCTTCTGATCTTGAAGATGATGACAAAAATGATGATACTGGAAGATTACAACTACGTCGTTATAGTCAGCAATCTAGAGACATCATCAAAAATATGGGCTATGACTTCAGGACTGGCCTTAATAATGGAAAAGGAAGAAAAATGCATGTCCGGATTCCTCCTTTGAAATATGGAAGGACGAAATGCGGATTGGGTTATACTGCTCCTACTCCTTTCATCAACATTATCCATGAAGATCTTGAGTCTGACAAAGATAAGAGATCTGATTCTTCTAGTACCACTTCTTGGGATTCCGATACGAGTATCGGTGACTTCTATTGCAACCTTCTGTCTTCTAACATGGTTTCCATTGACCATTCTGAAGAAAGTGATGAAGACGAAGAAGAGTTTGAAATCTCACCTGAATCAGAACAGTGGGCCCAAAGATTAGATAATCAATGGGAGTTCCGTTTCGAGCAAAAAGAACCTCCGACTGAAGATAAACTTGTTCAAATAGATGTTGGTGAAGAGGGGTCTCCCAAACCAATATTCATCAGTGAAAGTCTTTCAAAAACTGATAAGAAAGACATGATCAAACTCATTCGTGATTACATCGATGTCTTTGCTTGGAGTTATGAAGATATGCCAGGGCTTGATCCTCAAATTGTAACTCACAAGCTCAACATCTTGTCGAATGCTAAACCGGTCAAACAACAACAGCGACGATTTTGTCCAGACATCATGGATGCAATTGAAGCTGAAGTCAATAAACTCATTACATCTGGGTTTATTAGAGAGGAACAACATCCCGATTGGGTGGCTAATATTGTTCCTGTTCTTAAAAAGACTGGCAAGATCAGAGTATGCATAGACTTTCGCGATCTCAATGCGGCATGTCCTAAAGACGAATTCCCTCTACCAATCACTGATGTCATGGTTGATAATACCTGTGGATTTGAACGAATGTCATTTATGGACGGGTATTCTGGGTATAATTAGATCAAAATATTCCCAGAAGATGAGAAGCACACTTCTTTCAGAACGCCGATTGGTACATACTGCTATACAGTTATGCCATTCGGTCTCAAGAATGCAGGAGCAACTTATCAACGAGCTATGAGTACTATATTCCGTGAACATTTGCAGAAAACAGTCGAATGCTATGTTGATGATATTGCAGTCAAAAGTCGACAAAAGGAGGATCATATCCAAGATTTGAAGACTATATTTGATCTAATGCGTAAGCATCAATTAAAGATGAACCCTACTAAGTCCTTCTTAGGCGTCTCTAGTGGTAAATTTCTCGGCTTCGTCATTACCTCTAAAGGTATACACGTGGATCCCGAGAAGATCAAAGCCATCCAAGAGATGCGTCCTCCACGCACCTTAAAAGAGCTACGAGGATTTCAAGGAAGAATCGCTTATATCAGGAGATTTATCTCTAATTTATCAGGACGCTGCAGACCATTCAACAAACTTATGAAGAAAGGTGTCTCTTTTGTCTGGAATGATGAATGTCAGAAAGCATTCGATGATATAAAATAATATCTGATGAGCCCTCCAGTATTGGTACCTCCCGTCTCAGGAATACCGTTCCTCCTCTATACTCGAGCAATGAGTCATTCATTGGGTGCATTACTCGCTCAAAAGAATCAAAATGGCCATGAACAGGCCATTTATTATCTCAGCCGCACTATGACCGGAGCTGAACCTCGATATTCACCAGTTGAAAAAGAATGTCTAGCCTTGATGTTTGCTGTCCAAAAGACACGTCATTATATCATTGGCCAGACTATTCATGTCATCTCCAGGATCAATCCTATACGGATCATGATGAAGAAACCCAGTGTTTTGAATTCTCGATTGGCTGACTGGGGAATCCTACTTGCTCAGTATGATATGCACTATATTCCTCAGAAATCAGTCAAGGGACAAGCTTTAGCTGATTTTCTGGCTGCTCACTCAATTCCAAAAAATTCAAAACTCTATGATGAAATCCCAGATGAAGTCCTAGATTCAAATCAACTTGCTGAAGAAGATCCTACTTGGCGTCTATTCTTTGATGGAGCGTCAAGAATTGGTCCTAATGGCAATATTGTCACTGGAGTTGGAATTGTTCTTGTATCGCCAGAAGGTCTTGCCATCCAAAGAGCTTATTCTCTCGATCAGCCGTGTTCAAACAATGTAGCTGAGTACAACGCATTGCTTATTGGTCTTCAACTCGCTAAACATCTGAATATTCAACATTTGGAGGCGTATGGAGACTCTAAACTTATTGTCAATCAGATCAGGGGTACTTATGAAGTTCGCCATCAAGATCTGGTTCCTTATCATAGAGTGGCCATATCTATGGCCTCATCATTTAAGGAATTCTTCATTGAACATGTTAGGCGAGCATGTAACACAGAAGCTGATGCCCTTGCTAATCTTGCAGCGGTGCTGGCTATCCCAATCAGACGGCAACAAATGATTGTTGTTCATAGTCGAGAATTATTTCATCTTGAAAATAACCTGACTCTAGGACTTCCAGTTGACATTGAAGAATCAACATCTCATGACGTCAACACAATAAGAGGATTTGGATTTAGTCGTAAATCGATATCATCTTCATCCGATTCCAGCATGGAATTCATCTTCAGTAACTCGACTGAGAATCAGAATACGGATAAAGATTGGAGACTTCCTTTCTTAGATCTTGTATTGTATGATATTCTTCCGGATGATCCGAGTGAGGCAGCATCTATCAGACGACGATCACTCAGATTCTATTACAATCATACAACAAAGACCTTATATCGTCGAGCTTATGATGGTTTACTCCTTCGGAGCATTGCCGGTGATGAAGCCCAACAAGTTATTCGTGAAGCACATGATGGAATTTGTGGAGCGCATCAACCTGGGCCAAAACTTCAAGACCGTATTCGACGGATGGGATATTATTGGCCAACTATGGTATCAGATGCCATTGAATATGCAAGAAAATGCAAAGCTTGCCAAATCTATGCGGATTTTATACATCAACCTTCGGAATTTCTACATCCGACGGTAGCATCATGGCCCTTCGAAGCTTGGGGCATGGACATTGTCGGCCCGATCAATCCTCCATCATCTAAAGGTCATCGGTTCATTCTCGCAATAACCGATTACTTCTCAAAATGGGCCGAAGCTATTCCTTTATCTAAAGTTAAGACGTCTAATGTTATCAGCTTTATTAAGCACCACGTCATCTACAGATTTGGTGTTCCTCGACGCATTGTTCATGATAACGGACCACAGTTCGTCAGCCAGAAATTTACTCGATTCTGTGACGATCACCGGATCAATAATGTTGCTTCTACCGCATATAATCCAGCAGCTAACGGATTGGCAGAAGCTTTCAACAAGACTATCATCAAACTCCTAAAGAAGTTTGTCTCCACTAACAAACGTAATTGGAGTGACAAGCTCGGGAAATGCTTGTAGGCTTATCGCACTACAGTCCGTAATGCTACTAAGTGTACACCTTTCTCTCTGGTGTACGGATCTGAGGCTGTTCTCCCATTAGAGATTCAAATTCCTTCTTTAAGGATAGCAATCGCTAATGAACTCACTGCCGAAAATAATGATCGTCTTCGACTTCAAGAATTGGAGGCTCTGGATGAAAAACGGTTATCTGCTCAACAGAATATTGAATTCTATCAAGCTAGAATTTCAAGGGCTTTTAACAAGAAAGTCAGAATTCGAACATTTCAGAAAGGAGAACTTGTGCTTACTGTCAGACGCCCGATGACTATGACACACATGAATAAGGGCAAGTTTGATGCAAAATGGGAAGGTCCATTCATTGTCAATAAGATCTTTTCTAATGGGGCTTATCAACTCACTACTCTAGATGGTAAAGCCACTATGATGCCCATCAACGGCAAATTCTTGAAGAAGTACTACGTCTGATATTTCTATCAAAATTGTCCTCCCATCACTCTCCAGTTGTTTCATTGTTCTTTCCGAAGAATCATTCTGATATCTATTATCCCCAGTGGAGATAGGTATTCTACTTTGTATCGTTTTCTCAACAAATTTGATATCCAGAAAATCATGTCCACATTACCTCTGAATTTTCTATCTCAATATCATATTTATGAAAATGATATTTAGTCTTTCTGATTTCTGAGTCAAAAGATCAATGAATAAAGGCAAATATAAAGTGGGAAGGATATATCGTAAACAAAGTTTCCTTAAACGGAGTTTATTTGAGACAAATCCCTCAAGAAAAAAAAAAGTACATCATCATGGAAGATCATTATGATCCCTTTCATATTTGGGACGAGGACCACATACATAATCAGCAAAAGAATTGAATACATCTTTTCCTGACCGCGCCAAGAATTGACAGGCAGCCAGCCTCATTGCTTCTTCTTCTTCGGTTTCTCCTGGTTCAACCAGGAAGTCCAGGATATCTTTTGGCGGCTTGGGAGTAGACGAGCTTTCGCCCATTTCCTTCTTCTGTAGAGGTGGATGTTCTTTAACACCTTCAGTAGCTTCAAGGGCGACTTCAGCCTTCTTTATGTTCTCTTCAAAAGACATTGTGGATAAAATACGATCCTTCTATTCAAATATATGCTCTATTTATAGGCATATGGTTACAAGGTTCGAAGGGACGTATTCTTTCCCAATACTCAGTTCATCCATTCATTTCTCATATTCATCCGACGTTTCACATGTTCATTAATACTTGACGGTTCGTCCGTTCATTTATTACATTCACTCGACAGTTCATCTGTTCATCATTTCTTAACGGTTCATCCGTTCATAATCTTCTATCAGTTCATTAAGTGGGGATTCGTTATTTATCATATTTTCATAACCTTTGAATCAATTCCGAATCTGCTTACTCATTTGTCATGTTTTGACCTCTGTATAGAAATCAATCTATTTTCTTTCGAGTTCCTATATATTATCATGTCCATAATACCTCTGATAATATCATATACTCTAAAAACAGAAAAGATGATTTTATTATCTATCATGTCCACAATTCATCCACAAATACAAATCATTGAGCATAGAAGAATTGTCATTTCCATTCCCATTTCACCACAAAAAGTCTATTACATTTTCTTAGACTTTCCTACAAATCATAATGGAAATCTATTACAAATCTTGGACTTTTATTCTATGTACAACTGAGATCTATTTCTTCTTGGATCTTCTCTGGCAATCTCGTTGTTTGTGGCAATTCCTGGGTGTCCAGCAGGAATCAAACTCTGGTCTTATCTCTCAGACGAGAGGAGAACCACAGAGTAGGGCAACACGAAAACGTGCTGCTGCCAATACAACTGGTGGATGGGGGTAACCTCTCAAAAAAGACAGAAATGTATACAAACCTTGGGATACAATTCCTGGTTCTGCCTTGAAAGGAACTCTACTACCCAATCTCTCGGTAGTAGAGTTAACTCCACCATCCAACTCTCGTGTATAAAGGCTCTTCCTACCATCTAAGGAAGACCCTTCTATCTCACGAAGAGTTCTGAGTTGTCTGATTTACGCGTCAAAAGCGTATGAGCTCCCTGATGTAGATGTCAGAAGAACATTGTCCACAGCATCCATATCACCAATGCCAGTTCTGAAGAAGGTTTTCAGCCAAAATTCTGCAAGAAACAGTAAAGAAAAATCAGTCAACAGAAACTGGCCAAGCAAAGACAGATGCATTCTGTTCATTTCAGGAAGATAAATTTGTCCTTAGCAAACAAAAAAAATTTTGATGCGTGTATATTGAACTTACCGCTGAGTTTGCTGCTAAGGATTGACAGATCCATGTCTGGTAGCATGCACAGAGATTTGACATCAAACAACATGGCTTTCCTATTTCCTTCTCATAGAAAATTCATTCTCAGAAGAGAGGAAGAAGAATGGGAAGATGAGTTTGCGTGGAGTTCATCCATCTATTTAAAGGATCAAGTGCAGGTCTATTCTTGGAAAAGATCCGCATAAATAGCGCTCGTAAATTGTGGAATGAGTGTCACGTGTACTTCGGGAGACCGTGCAACATTGGAAACAGTCAAAGAGTGCTAATTAATCTTCTTCATTAAAAGGCACGCAGATCAAACACAAAAGTTGTACTTCATTCTTTAAACAGGCACTGATGGCCTTACAAAAAGAAAAAAAAAAAGTGCAACAAAAGCGTAGAAAGTTACGCCCTATTTTCCAGAGCGGCTAAGTTTGATGCCTAACTCCTCTACGCTCTTAACTCCCAGGCGATGCAATAGAGTCTCGAGCATTTCACGCTTCTCCATAAGGCTCCGTCCATCAGAAGAAGACGAGCCATCCAATCCAAAGTAGCTCAAGAGGTTCTTGGCTAACTGCGTGGCGTTGTCCTTGAGCTCAATTACGACAGGTTCGGGTTCTTTACCCCCAAAAGTGGGGTCACCATGGGAACAAAAGCCCAACTTGCGTGCTTCCTCTTCAGCTGCTTCCTTTGGGGTCATATTTTCGAGAGATGACGTCAAAACTGAGAATCACTCCCTGTTTATATAACAGATCTCGTCGACAGTTCATATTCCACCATAAATTGAACGCAATCAGTCTCGGAGAACGAAGAGTCATTATGACATTTAATAAGTTCATTTGGATGTTTTCAAATAACTTCGAAGTCTTTTCGACTTCCGAAAAATTTTGGAGCCATCTCAGCGTGACTTTAACTCATTTCATCATCTCTATTTCAAAGTATTTCGAAAATATTTTATCATTTTTCAAAAACTTTGAAGGGGGTTTTTGTAGGCCTCAAAAATGAAAGTCACGCTGAGTTGATCAGAACAAGTCACACAGAGTGATCCAAGAAGCAGCACAAAAGATACGCTAAGTTCTGCCTGGCCATCTCCTTTAGAAGTCACGCAGAGACAGCTCAGCCATACGTCAGAATCATAATGACTGACAACACAACAGTCGAGAAACGTCTCCTCGTATGCCACGTATGCACAGAATTCGAGAGATCATCGCCATCTTTTGCGTGATTTTCGAAATCTTCCTTAACAAGACTCACTCTTCACCAAGTTGGCGTGACTTTGGGTCTTATCTTCATTTAATGCGGCTGACAATATAATCAATGTCAGAGATTTTGTGTCAGACGAAGCGTGCCAAATCAAGACAGCTGGCGGTTTGCATGGATTCTGAACCTTCTCCTTCCTCAAGTTTGCGTGGATTTTTGAGTTATTCTTCTTAAAGCCTGCGTGAATTCTGAAGTATTCTTCTTCAAAGCTTGCGTGGATTTTGCCTTCAACGAGTCTGCGTCAACGAAACTGCGTGGATTTTTTGCCTTCAGCAAGACAGCGTGGATTTCATTTCAACTGGAGTACGTGGCAGCCATGCCACCGATCTCTCTCTCGCGTGCCCAGTAACTTGCACACGACTCATGCACTAATGCCATGTGTCCAACAGTTACGGGCCACGTTTAGTAACTACTCACTAATCCTGCGTGTATTTAGAGTCTGCGTGACTTTTCAAATGCACTAGTGGTGAGGTAGTTATCTTTTCAGTTACTGTTTTGACTCTATAAATAGAGTTCTTTTTTTTATTCATTGTACAGATACATTGATATCTACTGTCAAAATTTTGAGAGCTTTTCTTCTTCATAGTCCAAGGGATAAAGCGATCGTCTTCTAGATCGGATTCCTACAGTTGTAATTTTCCCAGATACACAACAAATAAAGAGAATTTCTTTATGGAAAACAATAAGCAATCACTTTCCCATGCTGCTGTAGGACACATCCTAGCCCCTTCCCAGAAGCATCACTGTATATGGTGAAACCTCCAGAACCTGAAGGTAAAGTCAGAACTGGAGCGGTCGTTAGCCTCCTCTTCAGCTCCTCAAATGCTGTCTGGCAGTCCTCAGACCAAATGTACTCTGCGTCCTTCCGCGTCAGCTTCGTCATAGGTTCAGCTATCCTAGCAAAGTCCTGGACGAACTTTCTATAATAGCCTGCTAAACCCAGAAAACTCCTGATCTCTGAAACTGACATCGGAGCCTTCCACGTCTCAACTGCAGCAATCTTCCTGGGATCCACCGAGATTCCATCTCCAGTGACTACATGGCCGAGAAATTCCACTCGGTCTAAAAAGAACTCGCACTTCTGCAATTTGGCAAACAATCTCTCCTGCCTCAGAATACCCAAAACTATCCGTAAGTGCTCTGCATGCTCCTCTGGCGTCTTCGAGTATATCAGGATGTCGTCGATAAACACCACGATGAACTTATCCAGATATTGGTAAAATGTCTTATTCATCAAGTTCATAAAGACAGCTGGCGCATTTGTGAGACCAAATGGCATCACCAGAAACTCCTAGAAAACACCTTCGCCCCGCTCAACTGGTCGAACAAATCATCTATCCTGGGCAGAGGATATTTGTTCTTGATGGTGATGGCATTCAAGGCCCGGTAGTCAATACACAATCGGACTGTACCATCCTTCTTAGGCACAAAGAGCACTGGCGCTCCCCATGGAGAAGCACTGGATCGAGTGAAACCCTTTTTCAACAGGTCATCAATCTGCTCTTTCATCTCTATGGCCTCCTTGGGATTCACTCTATAGCAAGCCCGGGATACTGGTGATGAACCCGGCACTAAATCTATAGTGAACTCCACATCTCTGTCAGGCGAAAGTCCTGGAAGATCCTCTGGGAATACATCCATAAACTCCCTAATGATAGGGTGTGGCGGTGCTGCGTCCCCGACTGTAGCACAACAGTTCGGCTCTAGGCTGATCTCCGGCCCTGTCCTCCTGACACTGAATGGTGCCGTGCCTGGGGGACTGAACAAAATACTACCCTCATGACAGTCTATAGATGCATGGGCATAGCTAAGCCAGTCCATCCCCAATATGATATCATAACCGGGGAGTGGCATCACAAAGAATCGCCCCTCAAACTCTCTTCCGGCTATAGTAATAGAGCATCTATAGCTAGCTCTAATAGGCACTGGTCCTCCTTCCGTCATTACTCTACTAATCTCCGCAGTAGGTGTAGATACTAAATGATGTTCTTGCATAAACTCTAATGATAGGAAGCTATGAGATGCACCAGAATCAAACAAACATAGAGCTAGAAAAGTATGCAAATAAACATGACCTGTGATGACGTCAGCTAAATAATCCGGCTCCGAAACCTGCTCCGGCTCTGGCTCAAGGGCTAGGTTATAAACCTTCCTCTGAGGTCCCTTCTGCTGCTGCAGATGCTGCCCAAACTCCTGCTGCTGAGTCGGGAGTGGTCCTCTAGGCTTCGCTGCTGGGCAGTTCCGAAGCTGATGGGTGGCAGACCCACAAAGTAAGCACTGCCCCAACCTCTTCCTGCAGACGGCGAAGTCATGACCTGGTCTTTCGCAGAAAGAACATATAGCTCCCTTCTGCTGCTGCTGTCGGGGTCCCGGGGCTCTAACTGGCGGGGTCTGATGATGTGGTGTAGGGGGACGGTAAGTCTGCTGTGGCGACGTCGGTGCTCTCTGCTGGAAAGCCTGATGCTTGGACGGTCCCTCATGATGTACAGAAGCCGGCCTCTTGCTAGACAGAAGACGCTCCTCGATGCTCCGGGCTAACTCTAGGCTCTGGTAGTAGTCAGTCGTACCGTTTGCTACTATAAGAATGCCAATGTCTGGAACTAGACCATGGCAAAACCTACGGGTCATCTCCTCTGGATCAGCAACCAGACTAGGAGCAAAATGGCTCAGGCGACTAAACTCTGCCGCATAGTCATCGACAGAACGGTTCCCCTGCTGGATGTTCTGGAATCGTAGCCCCATGGCTACTCTAGCAGTGGTCGAGAAGAATTTCTTCTTGAACTGGGTCTTGAACTGGTCCCAGGTGGCTCTCCCTCTCGCAAATAACGGCTCATTCCTGAACCAGACTCCGGCTAAGTCTATCAGCAGAAATCCTGCTGCCTCGACCTGAAGGTCATCCGGCATCCTAACTCCCAGAAGCTTTCTCTCTACTGAATCTAGCCAGTCATCAGCTACTACTATGCCCTCAGTCCCTGAGAACTCCTTGGGATTCAGATCCATGAAGTCCTTGATCGTCCCCGCTCTCTGCCATGGCTCTACAGGTGGTGGGACCACGGGACGTCCCTCAGAACGCTCCATGCTCTGGCGGAGTAGGGTAGTCTGCTCCTGATGGGTTGCTAGGAACCCCTGGATCAGTGAGCAGCTGGGTCCCGTCGAGTGTGACGGAAGCCTGGGTGGGTATAGTGATAGGGGGTGGTGGAAGTATCGGGTCCTGCCGGGTCTACGATGTGGAAGGTGGTGGAGGTATCTGGGTTGGTGGATTTATGGAGTGGGGGAGTGTGGTAGGTGGAGGTGTATCAGTCAACTGGTCAGCTGACTGGATATTGAGGGCCCCGTT
This sequence comes from Iris pallida, assembly GCA_029216955.1. NCBI lineage: Eukaryota > Viridiplantae > Streptophyta > Magnoliopsida > Asparagales > Iridaceae > Iris > Iris pallida. The sequence continues at coordinate 3,395,047 of JANAVB010023799.1, forward strand.
CTCGGGTGTAACATGCTGGGATGAATGAGTAAGCACCATCTAAATTACAAATAAAAAGTACTTATAAGGACTTATTTAAAGTAAGCAATCACATACAAGGAAATCTAATTATAGTAGCAAACATGCGATATATTTCCTATGTTGCAATCCTAGCATTCCTCTAGGTGTTCTAAGCGTCATTCCTAATGTTTGTCTAATTATCTTAAGTTCCTAATTGCAGGCATGCTTGGTACACTAACGTAACCAAACAATTTAGTCGAGACCTGCGTGGGCCACCACTAAAAACATGTCACGACCCGCTACCCAAATTGTTGGGCCAGGCCGAGTCATGCCCAGCCTACGTTGAGATAAAACGTAGTAAGCTGTTCTAAAGACAACAGGATAAGACTAAATATGCTAGCAGTTCTATAAGTGAAGAAGAATCATAAATGCTCCAAACACAAAAGTCGTCGTATATATAGTAAAATGTCCAAGTACAAGTGAACTGAAATATAAAACTGGATACATGTCCAGTTACAAAATGTATAGTCTAATACATGACTACTGTCAAAAGTCTAATAATACAAAAGACAACTAGGCGAGGTTTCCCGCAGGAACATCCTCGTAAGGCAAAGCCGGGTCCTCGGCAGTAACTCCATAATAGCTGTCGCAGAGTAACTCCTCCTCAGTAAGGACACCTACAACGTTATCCTGTCAGGACGGGAGCAAGTACTGAATCTAACAAACTAGCATATGAAACATGAAAATAAACATGAGAGGAATAACTGGAAAGCATGGCATCACATAGTCTATCATGGCAAGGATACATATGTCATAGAGACAGATGTATATATAATGTTTAAAACTGTAGCAGGTACGTGATCGGTCAATAGATGTACAATGTACTGAGGCACAATGTAAATAAAATGTACATACGTACAAGTGCACAAGCATAGGTGTACATCCGTACAGAAATACGGGATAATGGCCTACGGCGCAGATTCATATAGAATGAACTTTGCTCGGTACGATAATGGGGGCATGATCACGTACTCAACTATCAGTTTCCCCATAACCCATATTCTATCATGTGAGAGATACATAAAGACTGTTCTAAGCATGGTAGTAACTGAAAGTACAATATGTAGAGATCTAACTTGTCACTCCAAGGATCAGCATTTAACATGGTGGGGTTTGCAGTTTATTTATGTAACAATATGTAAAGTTCGTAGAAAGTACTTGCCTCTAGCAAAGCAAAACAAAACAAGCTGCGATAACAGTGCTATGGATGTCCAGTAACTCGTCACTGTAGAAGTAAATACAATAACTTAGTTTTTATACTAAGTTAAAATACTATGACACTAATTGGTGCAATACGACTTGGGACTGGACACCTAGCCAAAATGATGACTTTAGCATAGGAGACCAATGTGGGGTGACACAATACTCAAACTAACTTTCTAGGGTCTAGAAATCAATAAGAAAATCAAGTCATGAGTGCGCTACTACGAGCAACTATATCGAGCTAGGCATATATAGTAATCTGGAGTGCACCATAACAGGCCACTATCTATAATTTGGACATAGAACAATACGTGAACATAAGCATGTACCATGTATATAGAGTGTACAATCATTCTTTAACTATCCAAGGTCATCTAATCATGTTAAGAGTCTATTACAATCGAGAAAATATCAAAAACGGACAAAAACGGGTAAAAACGGACAAAAACAGCCTAAAACAGCATAAAACGGCATACCGGCGGTATACTGCGGCATACCGGCGGTATACCGGACTAAAGACAGTAAGTTTCTGGTGCCAAAAATGGCATACCGACGGTATACCGTTTTTCCAAACAGCAACAAAATCTAGATTTTCGCTAAAACTTGTTTTGGCCATAAAAACTTCATTTTAAATCAAAATTCGGACTTTCAAAAGTCAAAATTGAATAGAATTGAATTTCCAACAACATGAAAGTATTAGTTTTCACAAATCAAAATATTTGATAGATCAAAACCTCAAAATACTCAAAAATCATATCTAGAAACTCAGATCTACGCAATACTGTCAATCAAAACCAAAAGTGCTATATACTAAACATGTTAACAATTTAAAAAAGCAAATTATAGGCCAATAAAACTCTAGTTTCCATGGAAAACAAAAATAAAGTATGGTCATGCCACTTTTGAGCAAGATACACTTGCCTAGGTTAAGCTCCAAGCCTAATCTTCTAGTCCACCACCAAGAGGGGTACGAAACCATACTCTAGACCTCAAGGCCAAGCTTCTAGCAAAGCTCCAAGGGAAGAGAAAGGAAGAAGAAATGAAGAGAGAGTGAAAAGAATGAAAAGAGAGAGGAGAGAGAAAGTGAAAGGGTTTATATAGAAGGGGGAATTAATCTTAGCCGTCGGATCGTGATCCATGTCAAAATCTAAGTCAATCATGGCCATTCAAACAAAACCAAATGTCCATTGGGTAATAGGGTGCTTCTACACTATTCATGAAAATATCTAAACACTATTCATCAAAATATCCAAAACACTATTTATCAAAATATCTAAAATCGAAAATATCTAAAATGTAGAAAATCTGTCTGGACGGTATGCCGGCCAAGGAAAAATCTATAAGTTAGAAAAAATTTCAAGGCATTACGAAAACCAACAAAGTACGAAATACGCTACAAAATACGTATTTAAATTAAATGTTATTGAAAATTATAAAAACTATTTATTTATTTTTTTTTGAAATCTAGGGGCTTACAAATATAATGGTACCTATCATCTCTGCACGGAGGTATATAATATCCAACTCAATCACAAGACTTCTAAGGAAGATAGCAAGAAATATGGAAATATGATAGAAGAAAATAACTGGAAATAAGTACGAGATCCCAACACAAGTTCAGAGATATAGACACATAACAAAATCCCAAAATAATATGTATACTACAAGTCTGAAGTACTAGCTGGATCGCAGTCCAGGCAAGCCTATCTAACTAGTCTAAGCAGACGGTGCGTCCTCTAAGGGCACCGGCTCCATAGGAATGTCCAAGTCATACTCGCCATCTATGTCATAGCCATAGAAGGTTGAGCAATCGGCCTCTAAATCATCTGTAAACATCAACGGGGTTATTCTGTCAAGATATGAGCAAGTACAAAACACTAACAGCAGTTCCATATGAATTGACAAATTCTATAAGAGACAATCATAATGAAAAACAAGATGAAATATCAAGACGGGAAATATAAAAAGGATATGTAAACTGGATATCATGTCATGGTATAAAATACAGGAATATAGAACAGAACAGGAATATATGATGTATAATCGTAAACATAAACTGTGCCACGAGTTATTAGAGCATTATGTGATCGGCTTGGGTCGAGATCAGGCTGTACCATCTGACTAGCTATGAACAAGAAAAACAAGAACTCTGGGTCAGGCCAGCCAGCATGGTAAGCTATGAACAAGTAGGGTCAGGCTTTACCCTACGTGAAGTGAGGGTATAGCTATGAACAAGAATAGAAATACAAGTATGGTATTGATCACATAACCACTAACAACTCCCATCCCCGAGTAGTATCACGGATCCGGACATGGTAAGTCATGACACGAGATTCAAAAGCAGGGGGCCAGCCCACTCCCAAATCGATGTCTATACAAGTACGAGAAACAAGAAATATCATGTACCAATATACCAAGAAAGTCCAGGAATAACATCTCATGACAGGATCCGACATATACTAGTCCGTGAACCATCGTATCGGAAATCAAGTAAGACACTACAACTAAATTGAATATAGCAGATATCAAGACAATGAAAACTATCAGTGAATGTACTCGCCTGCAGCCCTGAGCTGACAGTGTGAACAGATGCTCAGTGAAGTCACAGACCTAGAGATGAAATACCAGTGTCAAAATAGGGTTTGATAATGAAAGGCATGCTAATTTAGTTATAATGTGCAAGTCTAAGTCAAACTAAGTCATTCTAAGTCAAACTAGGTCATCCTGAGTCACACTAGGTCACACTAGGTCACACTGAGTCACACTAGGTCACAAAAAGTCAAACCAAGTCAAACTAGGTCAATTTGGGTCAAGGGTTGACTTACAGTTGACTTTTGGTCAACTGGTCAACTATAGTCAACTCTGGTCAACTTTAGGTCAACCCTAGGTCAAACTAGGCAAATGTTGACTAACAGTTGACTTTCAGTCAACTGGTCAACTCTGGTTGAGTTTTAGACCATTCTAGGTAAAGAGTTGACTTGTGGTTGACTTTTATGTAAAAAGTCAACTTTGGGTCAACCGAGTCAAAACTAGACTAAACATACTATTTCTAGTATTTACCCACCAAGACATCCTAAATATAGACCAATCTTGCATTCTTAAACCCGTATCTTAGTTTTACCCAATTACCTTAACTTACCCCTTTACATTACATTTACCCTTACCTTGAAATCACTAAGGCAAATCGACTTTGCCTTGGAAGTATCCCTCCTGGTGTCCTAGGGTAGCAAGATACTAACCTACCTAGTCATTACCAACCATAAATTTCCACTATCTTGGACATCAAAACCATCTATTCTAATATGTTAGTTTCCTACACATTACCTTAAGGTAATCTTGACATATCAAGATACCACATACTAACCTAACCTATTTTCTAAACCACACTCACTCACCCTCACTTACCATCATCTATTGCATCCTATGTATCACTCACTCATGTATCATAGAGTATCTCACACTAACTAACTCATCTAATGCATCTTTTCGCATACCTTAACTTTCACATTTACCTTAAGGTAATATCTTGGTATCATGAGATACCAAGATACTCTCATAACTGTAATGCTCCAGAACCAGAATACTGGAGAGCGGGGGCGTACATAGCCAGCTACGTATATTGAAGTAGAATCCACCTCGCCATACGGTCACGGCTGTCTAGATATATGAGGGTTTAACTACAAGCCAGCAATCTCCTATGGTCATGAACAAGCCTATTGTCTCAATCTCAAGCAAGCAAGTAAAGTTACAAGATGTAAGATCACCAAATATACAATAGTAAGGTGTCCCAAACATTACATATTCAGCTGATCATGAAGCTAGTCATTACAAAATGTGAGGACTAGCAAGAGTTTAGTTATACATGATCAACCCTAGGATCTGTCAATCATGTTACAGCCCGTAGGCAGACAGTAAATAAGGTATGCAATACGAGATAACAGGTGCTTGTCGGCTAAACGTCTCAAAATGATATTTTTACAATAAAGTGGGAGAACAAAGAACCCACTCGTTGCCCTGGTTACACCTGGTGGTCACCATCGGGCTGGAAAGTCGGTAGATCCTCTGAAGCTGCTCTGATATCTGGCCATACAAAACCAGCTGGGTCAGACCCCAGAAAGAGCAAGTGCCACAAAGGAGGCTTCACTTAGGAACTAAAGTCAGCATATAAATAATAGAATATTTAAGATAATCATATGTAAGAAACTGATAATAATAGGTACAACAATAATAAATTGAGAACGAGGAAACCATTCAAGTAGCCAAGTTGCAACCCTTAAACCAAACAAGGACCGGGGTTGCAACCCTTCACCTGAACAGAAACCTATCTCAAATACTGGCAGGTAAGGTAATAAGACAATAAACGAAGAGATGACACAGAACTGCTCCGGGAGCCAAGTTACAACCCTTAAATCAAACAAGGACCGGGGTTGTAACCCTTCGCCTGAACAGAACTTGACCCCTGATCATTATTGTTAAGGCCAGTGTAAATAATCATGATACTGAAGTAAGATAAAGCACGTCGAGCGTGTCATGGGGGTGCAACAAGACAATAAACGAAGAGAGGACACAGAACTGCTCCGGGAGCCAGATTACAACCCTTAAACCAAACAAGGACCGGGGTTGTAACCCTTCACCTGAACAGAACTGGTCCCCTGATCTTTATTGTTGAGGCAAGCACAAGTAATCATGTCTTGTCATAATCTCGTACAGGATCAGGACAAGACGAAGCTGGGTCAAATTCCATCCAATCAATCACGGCCAAGTGTAACGCCCCAGTCCCAAAATACGTAGAACTAGGAACGTAAACATGCCAGCTGTATACATACAAAGTACATGGCCTTGTATGTATACATAAGCTGTAATATGTAGTAGAAACCATAACAACTAATCTCATCCACAAATAAAGGAAAATAAAGAATTCATATAATCATCTATGGAAATATATTTGTACAATATATTGGGCGGAGACAAATCTACTACCAACAAGCAAAGGACGAAATACATGGAAAATGAAATAAGTTTGGCGAGCGAAGCGAAGACGATCCAATTGCAATCATCCTCGAAGGAATAGAGATGTCCATGGATAAAATACCTGCGAAAGATAAGAGCACACACCTGGCGAGATAACCAGGTCCTCAGGGGGACGTAACAAGACACATAATATCATGCCAATAATTGAATAATAAAAGCTCAACAGAAAAGTATATATGACTAAAAAAATAAAGGTCCTTAACCATTCTATGTGAAAATACAATTTGAAGACAACGTTCTACACAAGGGCTTTCGAGACTAGAAATACGGCGCGTTAGCGTTTCAACCAAGGCACTAGTGGCGTCTAGAGAAAAGTAAATGCACGGTCCATTAGCACTCGAGTGAGAGCTAAGGGACATTTAGAGAAAAATAAATGCACGGCCACTAGCTCTTGGGTGAGTCACTAACGGCAGCTAGAGGAAAAGTAAATGTGTGAAAGCCCCTGCGCCTAATAACTGTCTACACCCTCCCCATGCACTACTCGTGCTGAATCCACATCACAATATTTCTAATAACCGCTAAGTCTTCTAGACAACTATATTAGCAGTTATATCCTAACGCTCGTCCTGTACGCACCGATGTACGGTCGATACGCAAGTCCGAATCTATATGAGACACGTGACATTGTGGTAGACATGTGTTGAGTCAATGAATGCGACACAAACAAAGGTAGTCCCTTAACTCTAGGCCAAGTGCATAAAGAAAACTAAAGTATAATAATTTGTAACTACATATGGTTTTGAAAGAACAAAAAATAAAATATGCATGATATCGAGCAAGAAATTAAACAGTAAAGGCAAGGTGTCTTGCCTGATGTTCGAGTGAGGTAAGATGATGTCCTGGCGACGAATCAACAACAGCGCACAAAGAGGAATGTGCAGGAACAACTTCAGATGCTGAAAATAGTCTATTATCTAATTATAATTAATACTGTACCTATTACATTTATTTAATAAATTCTAAAGTTAGGATATGGTATAGGTTTTCGTATTAGCTTTCCGAAAAACTAAACGGATCGCATTTTCGTTTCCGGAATCTCCCGAAATCGCAAAAATACTGAAACACGTTTATTTTTGGGACACTAGATACTCAAATAATTTTGTATAAATCTATAGAACGAATTTTGTCTATTAAAATATGTTTTTGGAAACCATACCTCTATACGCTTCTTTTAAAAAAAACTGGAGGCGCAACGGAGTTCGGAGCTAGGAGATATCGTCGTTCCAAGTTGCTCTTGCTGCTAAAAAGCGGGGCTGAATTCTAATGACGAATTTTAGAGTTTCTATTGGACTAAAAATAATTTCGAATTATGGCAGAAACAAGGGGGATGTATTGGGTTTATATAGGTATTTATTTCAGATTTATCTCCTAAATTAGATAGGATTTGATTTAAATAAAAAAATAATCTAATTAATGCTAGATATGATTCCAATAGGATAAGAATTTCTAATGGATAAATCTTCCCATAAATTTAAATCAAATAAATTATTTAAAAAACAAATCAATTTGATTGCAAACCTTTAAATGATCACCATAATAACTTTAAGTATTATTCTATATTATCAAATAATTCAAATCATATGAATCCAAATCCAAATCAAACTCAACATAATAACTTTAAAATAATATCTAATATTTATCAAAGTAATTTAAATCAAATAATAAATAAATTATTTAATCAAATAATATTTTATATCTAGATTAGACAAATCGTAATGCTCCAATTAGTCATCGTAATTATTTTAAACAATATTAAAATTATCAACATAATTTAAAGTATAGTTGATAATCATCAAGATAAATTCAAATATAATCAAATAACTGATTAACATATCAAAATAATACTCGATGTCATCAAATATTATAAAACTTACTTTTATAAATCCAAATCGTTATTTAAAAATAAATAGACAAAAAAAACCTTTTATCGCTCAATTTTTTTTTAAAACCAATTTTTAGAAGACCAAAAATAAGAAAAACATATTTTATATTTCAAATAAAAAAATAGAGAACACGTTTTTTTTTTAGAAACATTATTTCAAACTATTAATTTAAAACTAGTTTTTGGTAACAAAAGTAATCACAAAATATCTTTTACAAAATTTCTACGAAAATTAATTTTAAACACGAAATTAAAATATATAGATATAATTTAAAAAATAATAATTTCGGGAAGATGAGTTACAAATCTACCCACCTTTGAAAATTTTCGTACTCGAAATTTAAGGACTACTAGGATAGACGAACTTGGTTGATCGGTAAAAGGATAGTAAGAATTTGTGATAAGAAAAAATAGATGGAAGGGAAAAGAGAATTTCTTTAATGAAAACATTAATCAATTTGGATGAAAAATAAAAAAAAGTGAATGGATATGGCTTGATGTGCACGGACACGATGCACAAACATATTTGTAGGTGGAGAAAATTAATAGAATAGAGAATAATGAGCCTCTCCATATATAGGAGGTGGAAGCTACTATTTAGATAAGGATTATGATAGTTGCAAATCCCTTTAGATAATTCCTCTATTTATTTTAAATCAAATTCAATAAATTTCAATCCAAATCTAAATCAATTTAAATCTAATTAAATTTCATCCTTTAGTTTAAAATCAATCAAATTTCAAATATATATTAATTTAACTATTTAAATAAATCCATAAAATTAAATCAAGATTTAAATCGCCACAATAATTTTAAAATATATTTTCCAAAATACTAATAATAATAATTTCAAAAATTACATTATTATTTAAAAATAAACTAATAAATAATTACGAAATATATATGTTTGTCCAAATAATATTTACATAAATATACTTTTCTAATATACCATTTTATAGGAAAATTATTTATTATTATATCTGTATAAATGAAAGGCTTTTCATAATTAAAATCATAAACTTGAAAATTTAGGCACGATAGCTAAAAATAATTATTATCTATATTATTTCGAAACTATAAAAATAGAAAAAAAATATTTTTCAAAAATATGTACGCTCGCACATAGTCGTACTAGTCGAGCAATTACAAAAAACAAAATTTTGCGTGCAACGTATAATGCAACTACGCGATGTACAATATACAAAAATAAAAAATCAGTATCAAATTTATTTTAAAAAAATAGTAGAAATTTACGGATTTTACATCCTACCCAACTTAAAAGAATTTCGTCCTCGAAATTAAGAATTAGTAGGAGGGTGAAAAGACACAAGGGGGTATCGGTGGGGAACAATCAATTATAAGGCTCAACAAAATTATGTCGTAAGAAGTTCCGATCTAGATCTTAGAAAAATAATACGGATATGGTCGTGGGTAGTGAATGAGGGTCATGAGTTTTAAGCAACAATTAAAAAGTTAAGGGTTAAAGTTAGTCATGATAACATGCAAGGAGTAATATGGTATCAAGAGGATAAATGGGAGACCTAAAAAGATATATTTTGAGAGTAGGTTGAGGGCACGATTTAAGAGAACGAATTTAATTTTACTCCTAAATTAAGCGATTAGAAGGTCATGATAGTAAATATAGGGCCGAGAAAAAGGACGAGTAGTTTAGGATGAAGATATAGCAACATCGAGTGAGAACGGTCATAGTCGATAGGATGGCTAGAAAAAGTTCTAGTGTAACGCCTTCGTCCTTCTAAAATAGGTAAAGGCGAAAGCAATATAGAGTTCGAAGGAGGCGTTATCGAATACGAATACGTGGTTCAAAGGCGACCAAATAATTCAAAAGGAATTGCCAAGGCAGTCACGGATGGAACTCTAGAGGGCAAGTTTAGCTATGTCCCCATCCACGTAGAACGATAGATGTAAGTGAAACAAAGTGCACTAGGTTGATCAGACCATCATGCATCGGTTCTGAGTAGACAATATGTTAGCGGAGGCCTCCAATAACATATGTCATGAACAAGCTTGATAAAGAATTGAGCTTGCAAAAACTAGGCTACATTAGCATCATTAGTCTAGATAGTAAAAATATAGGCACGTGAGATTAAGATTGAAATAAAGTAGAATTAGTTCGAACTCCTTAAGTTATATCTTGTGTTGGTCTCTATACGGTCGTCCTATAGTCTTCTTGTCCAAGTCCTTGGTTGACTAGATGGGTTAGGGTTCTCTAAATTCTAGAACCTAAGTGAACTTACGAATATAGGTCACAAGGACAAAGGGATTGCTAGGTCACAAGGCATTCTACCCAACTTAAAAGAATTAACTAATGGTATTTTGGGACACAAGAAACATGTCTAACTAGTAGGGGTCACCTGTCTAACCTCTAGCAAGCACGAAGGGAAGATAAGAATTATGATAGAAGGAATCAAGTAAGATGCAATCGATGAGTCAAATGATAGATAAAATCTAGGAAAGAGGTCAAGTATGTGGATGAGATCCTAAACTCTAATTCTATACGCAGGCTTGTCTGGCACAGTAAAGTAACCAAACAATTTATCTGGACCTGCATGGGCTACCACAAAAACATGTAATACCCCAGTCCCAAAATACGTAGGACTAGGAACGTAGACATGCCAGCTGTATACATACGAACTACATGGCCTTGTATGTATACATAAGCTGTAATATGCAGTAGAAACCATAACAACTAATCTCATCCACAAATAAAGAAAAATAAAGAATTCATATAATCATCTATGGAAATATATTTGTATAATATGTTGGGCGGAGACAAATTCACTACCAACAAGCAAAGAACGAAATACATGGAAAATAAAATAAGTTTGGCGAGCGAAGCGAAGACGATCCAATTGCAATCATCCTCGAAGGAATAGAGATGTCCATGGATAGAATACCTGCGAAAGACAAGAGCACACACCTGGCGAGATAACCAGGTCCTCAGGGGGACGTAACAAGACACATAATATCATGCCAATAACTGAATAATAAAAGCTCAACAGAAAAGTATATATGACTAAACAAATAAAGGTCCTTAACCATTCTATGTGAAAATGCAATTTGAAGACAACGTTCCACACAAGGGCTCTCGAGACTAGAAACACGGCGCGTTAGCGTTTCAACCAAGGCACTAGTGGCGTCTAAAGAAAAGTAAATACACGGTCCATTAGCACTCGAGTGAGAGCTAAGGGACATCTAGAGAAAAATAAATGCACGGCCACTAGCTCTTGGGTGAGTCACTAACGGCAGCTAGAGGAAAAGTAAATGTGTGAAAGCCCCTGCGCCTAATAACTGTCTTCACCCTCCCCATGCACTACTCGTGCTGAATCCACATCACGATATTTCTAATAACCGCTAAGTCTTCTAGATAACTATATTAGCAGTTATATCCTAACGCTCGTCCTGTACGCACCGATGTACGGTCGATACGCAAGTTCGAATCTATATGAGACACGTGATATCGTGGCACACATGTGTCGAGTCAATGAATACGACACAAACAAAGGTGGTCCCTTAACTCTAGGCCAAGTGCATAAAGAAAACTAAAGTATAATAATTTACAACTACATATGGTTTTGAAAGAACAAAAAATAAAACATGCATGATATTGAACAAGAAATTAAACAGTAAAGGCAAGGTGTCTTGCCTGATGTCCGAGTGAGGTAAGATGATGTCCTGGCGATGAATCAACAACAGCGCACAAAGAGGAAGGTGCAGGAACAACTTCAGATGCTGAAAATAGTCTATTATCTAATTATAATTAATACTGTACCTATTACATTTATTTAATAAATTCTGAAGTTAGGATATGGTATAGGTTTTCGTATTAGTTTTCCGAAAAACTAAACGGATCGCATTTTCGTTTCCGGAATCTCCCGAAATCGCAAAAATACTGAAACACGTTTATTTTTGGGACACTAGATACTCAAACAATTTTTTAGAAATCTACAGAACGAATTTTGTCTATTAAAATATGTTTTTGAAAACCTTACCTCGATACGCTTCTTTTAAAAAAACTGGAGGCGAAACGGAGTTCGGAGCTAGAAGATATCGTCGTTCCAAGTTGCTCTTGCTGCTAAAAAGCGGGGCTGAATTCTAATGACGAATTTTAGAGTTTCTATTGGACTAAAAATAATTTCAAATTATGGCTGATACAAGGGGGATGTATTGGGTTTATATAGGTATTTATTTCAGATTTATCTCCTAAATTAGATCGGATTTGATTTAAATAAAAAAATGATCTAATTAATGCTAGATATGATTCCAATAAGATAAGAATTTCTAATGGATAAATCTTCCCATAAATTTAAATCAGATAAATTATTTAAAAAACAAATCAATTTGATTGCAAACCTTTAAATGATCACCATAATAACTTTAAGTATTATTCTATATTATCAAATAATTCAAATCATATGAATCCAAATCCAAATCAAACTCAACATAATAACTTTAAAATAATATCTAATATTTATCAAAATAATTTAAATCAAATAATAAATAAATCATTTAATCAAATAACATTTCAAATCTAGATTAGACAAATCGTAATGCTCCAATTAGTCATCGTAAGTATTTTAAACAATATTTAAATTATCAACATAATTTAAAGTATAGTTGATAACCATCAAGATAAATTCAAATATAATCAAATAACTGATTAACATATCAAAATAATACTCGATGTCATCAAATATTATAAAACTTACTTTTATAAATACAAATTGTTATTTAAAAATAAATAGACAAAAAAACCTTTTATCGCTCAATTTTTTTTTAAAACCAATTTTTAGAAGACCAAAAATAATAAAAACATATTTTATATTTCAAATAAAAAAATAGAGAACACATTTTTTTTTAGAAACATTATTTCAAACCATTAATTTAAAACTAGTTTTTGGTAACAAAAGTAATCACAAAATATCTTTTACAAAATTTCTACGAAAATTAATTTTAAACACGAAATTAAAATATATAGATATAATTTTAAAAATAATAATTTCGGGAAGATGAGTTACAAATCTACCCACCTTTGAAAATTTTCGTACTCGAAATTTAAGGACTACTATGATAGACGGACTTGGTTGATCGGCAAAAGGATAGTAAGAATTTGTGATAAGAAAAAATAGATGGAAGGGAAAAGAGAATTTCTTTAATGAAAACATTAATCAATTTGGATGAAAAATAAAAAAAGTGAATGGATATGGCTTGATGTGCACGGACACGATGCACAAACACATTTGTAGGTGGAGAAAATTAATGGAATAGAGAATAATGAGCCTCTCCTTATATAGGAGGTGGAAGCTACTATTTAGATAAGGATTATGATAGTTGCAAATCCCTTTAGATAATTCCTCTATTTATTTTAAATCAAATTCAATAAATTTTAATCCAAATCTAAATCAATTTAAATCTAATTAAATTTCATCCTTTAGTTTAAAATCAATCAAATTTCAAATATATATTAATTTAACTATTTAAATAAATCCATAAAATCAAATCAAGATTTAAATCGCCACAATAATTTTAAAATATATTTTCCAAAATACTAATAATAATAATTTTAAAAATTACATTATTATTTAAAAATAAAATAATAAATAATTACGAAATATATATGTATGTCCAAATAATATTTACATAAATATACTTTTCTAATATACCATTTTATAGGAAAATTATTTATTAATATATCTGTATAAATGAAAGGCTTTTCATAATTAAAATCATAAACTTGAAAATTTAGGCACGATAGCTAAAAATAATTATTATCTATATTATTTCGAAACTATAAAAATAGAAAAAAATATTTTTCAAAAATATGTACGCTCGCACATAGTCGTACTAGTCGAGCAATTACGAAAAACAAAATTTTGCGTGCAACGTACAATGCAACTACGCGATGTACAATATACAAAAATAAAAATCAGTATCAAATTTATTTAAAAAAATAGTAGAAATTTATGGGTTTTACACCAAGCAAGAGTACGGCTTGATATTTTAACTAACTAGGGTTATTACAGGCCTAGTTACTAGCAAAATGCAATGAGATTATTCCACAGCCACAAGCCCTGCAGACCATCCAGGTTATCCAGGTCGAGTATTTTGTTCATGAAAGATACAACACATGACTGTGTGCTGGAAATGCGCCCTACTCGTCGGTAGACTATAAGTCCACTGGTGCGCCCAGATAACGGGATTGCCTGAAGCTGGGAGATCTCTTTATGTCTACTGAATTTTCTAGTTATTAGCCTTAGTCCATTTCTGTCACAACCCGATCCCAACTAAATGGGTCGAACCGGATCATGCCCAGCCTGCACCGTTGTTGAGACGGCGGCAGTAAGCTGTTCCATTAGCAGGTAACCATACAACAACATCTATATTTGTCACAACTCAAAATCGGAAATAAAACTTTATTAAACTTTGAAATCAAATACAACTGGAATTTAAATGTACTGAAAAGAATAACTGAATTCAAATAACAGAGTTTCAAATAGACAACAAAGCTGGAAAAGGAAAAGCTAGCTAATCAGTCGGCTCATCGGCCTCAGTCCCAACGTCCTCCAATGGGGACTCTGGCAGCACTACAGGGTACAGAACAGGGTCGTAGTAACTGTTGTATAACAGCTCAGCATCCTCAATGTCCCCTAAAAATGTATCTCCAGTCAGGAGGGAGCAAAGTACAATTCATGCTAATTTTAAACAGTTAAAATGAATAATAGAATCATGCACTTTTAAACAGTTTAGAAATGAACAGTTTTCTAGCAGTAAAACAGTGTGATTTGAATAGGCAATGAATATGACCGGCTTGGGTTGTACAGTTGTATCCTATTGATACGATTCAGCTTATCCCCGTGTGTATGAGGGGTAAGCTAATACTGGCCTAAGTTACAGTTGGATGTGGTCATAAACATTACTCTATTCCCCCAGTCCCCAATCAGTTACAGTAGTTGCAGTCAGTACTCTCAGGAAGAGTTTCGTGTTTGCATCGTGGTTTAAACTTGCAGTAAAGCGATTATTAAAATAACTGTAAAACTAACACAAACTATACTTGCCTCAAAATAGACTGGACTGGAGAGGATGAAGACTTCGAGATGAAAATTTAGGATCGTCCTCGAATTCCTAGATTCGAGAAATTGACTCAGAAACCAGGGTTACCAATCTAGCTACGCTAGTTGAAATCTCTAATTGTGTCCTGATCTATTTTAATTCTTTATTAATAAACACGAACAAAAACACGATTATTGGTGCGTGGAATTAATAACGAGAGAAAGATCGTTTTAAACTTTGTATTTTGGAAAACTCGTCGATACTAATTTAATTGATTAAAACTTTGTATTTTAGTAACTATAAATATAAAACTAAATTTCTTATTTTAGTGAGAAATACATGATCGTTTGTTAATATTAAAACTTGTAGATTTTATGTGAGAAAAACTTATTAATTTTTTTATATAAAAATAACTTTTATCCGATTTATTCGTATGCTACAAAAACTCGCAAAAACAGCAATTAACCAAAAATCCTACACTACTAATTTATAAGCCACAGAACCAACAACTAGCTGGGCTTATGCCCATTACAATTTATTTACATAAATTAAAATAAGACAAAAACGGTCGTTAGTCCTAAACTTTCTATAAGTTAAATATGAATAAATAAATAGTACTAATAAAATAAGATATAAATATTTGAAGAGTCTCAGATATGGTCCAATCGTCAACTAGGCTAATGCCTCAACGTCCGGGTGTAGCCGGTTTCGTTTGCACTTAGCCGAGCCCATTGACCGATACGGTCGTCGCCCAAAATCCAAATATTTAATATATATTTCCGAAATCCATTTTAAAATCATTTTTAAAATATAATTAAATTTACGGAAAAATCCGGCAGCATATCCTCTGTTTTTGGTCAACCCAAAAACTGGAAAATATGCCAATATTTTTCCTGTAAATCCCAAACCAGGGAATCCCAAAATGTATATATAAAAATAACCACAAACATTCCACAGATTAATTCGGAACGACCCGAAACAAATTCGGGAGTCCGAAACTAAACCAAAACATCACAGCACAATAATCGAAAAGATCCGAAAACTAAAGTATTTAGAAAATCATTTCCAAAATATTTCGGAAATAAGGAAAACCAAATAACAGAACTTCCCGACGTTCCTCGGAAATCCCGGGAACGACGTTCACCCCAAAAATCGAATTTTCCAAAGGAAACTCGTGTACCAATTCATTATAGACAGAATGAAAATGGAACGGGACAGGGGTTATACCTTGGATTGCTCGGCTAGAGCTCTCAGATGCAAAATTATAGGAAAATAGACGGGAACAACAAGTCGGGAAACCCGCGGACAGTGCTGTCGGTGTTGTCCGGATCAGCGGGGCGCAGACTCGCGGGAACTGGAGCAACAGGGAACAGTCGAAGCACGGAACAACGCTAGACGAGGCCGCGAGAGCGCAGGGAGGCGCTACGGGGACGACGAAGGGGCGCTGGGGGTGCGCCGACGGGAGGCCGAAGGGGGGTCGGACGTCGGTGACGGGCGCGGGGAGCCGGGGCGTCGGGGTCGGACGCCGGAGGGGTCGCACGTCGGCTGCGGGGTCCGGGCGGCTGGAGGAGCCGCGGGTGGCCGGGGCTAGGGGCGTCGGGTGCTCGGCCGGCAGAGGGGCCGGCGGTCGGGGCGTCGGGTGCTCGGCCGGTAGAGGGGCCGACGGTCGGGGGTCCGGGGTGCGTGGCCGAGAGAGAGGGGGAAAGTTGTGAGGGAGAGGAAATAGTAAATGGTGGTGGTGGGGATTTTCTTGTGAGTAGAGAAAGAGGAGAAGTGTTCTGGAGAGATGTGAGCGGGAGAGAGAAAGAGTGTTGGTGAGGATGGGAGTGTGTGGGTGTTAAAAAAGAAAGGAAATGTTATAGGGAGGGGTGGGGTTGCTGTGAATGAACGAGAGAGTTTGTAGGAGAGAAAAGTGAGGAGGTGGGTTTTGAACGTGGGTTTGGGGTGGGATCTGGTCCAATTGGACCAGATCAAAAGAATATATATATATATATATATATATATATATATATATATATATATATATATATATATATATATATATATATATATATATATATAAAACCAAATCAGAAATTAAGAAATAGGATTAGGTCCAGATCTGGGTTCGGGAATTGGGTCCGGGCTCGAGTCTGGTCTGACAAACAAAAACCATGTTTAATATTTTCGAAATTAATTTTAACACTCAAAATGATACTAATAATTATAATAAATATAATATTAATATAAATACTAATATTTCATATTAAAACTGGGTTTCACAATCTTCCCTCCTTAGAAAATTTCGTCCTCGAAATTAAAGGTAGGGTTAGGGGTAGGATAAATTCAAATCAAGCAAGTACGGGTACTACGTCCGTAACTTAGGTCCAACAATAAGAATTTCCAAGACAGTCGTGGATGAGACGGTTTAGGGACAAGTTTCATTTATGATATCATCCATGCAGAAAAATACAAAAGTGAACCAAAGTACACGAGATTGATCAGACCATCATGCACCGGTCCTGATTAGACAATATATTAGTGGGTGCACCCAATAAAATATTGTCATGATCAAGCTTGATAAAGAGATAGCTTGCAAAACTAGGCTAACTTAGCATCATCAGTCAAGTTTAGAATGAAAAGATAAGAAATAGGAGTTTATGTGATGGCTCAAATTCTGATCTTCTTCTCACTTCTGACTACGCTTGCAACTGGTTTCTCTGGCACTGAAAGGTTGAGTCCAATCTTCAGCTCTGAATTGTCCAATATGTGACTCGGATCCGGAATGTAGCGTCTGAGCTGTGATACGTAGAAGACGTTGTGCACACTCTCAAGATTAGCTGGTAGAGCTAACCGGTACGCTACTTCCGACTCGTCTTAAACTTTAAATGGCCTGATGTACCTGGCCTCAATCCCCAGCTCCGTCAAAACTGATTGTTCCTCTGGTAGGAGAAAACTTCACAGAAATTCTATCTCCTTCTTCAAACCTCACTGGTCGATGACTACTATCAACCCAATGCTTCTGTCTGTTTTGGGCAATCCTGAGCTTGTCTCTGATCACTCTCACCTTCTCTACTGCATCGATCACCTTCTCAGGTCCAAGCAATGCTCGTTCTCCGACGTCGTCCCAAGCAAATGGAGTGCGGCAACGACGTCCATAGAGTGCCTCGAACGGTGTCATACCGATACTAGCTTGGTAGCTGCTGTTGTATGAGAATTCTACCAAGTACAAATAGTCTTCCCAAGACCCTCCAAATTCTAAGACGCAGGATCTCCGTATGTCTTCTAGCGTCTATATTGTTCTCTCTGATTGCCCGTCAGTCTGGGGTGGTAGGCGACGCTGAACTTCAGTTGTGTTCCCAAACTGTCATACAAACTCTTCCAAAAGTGAGAGGTAAATCTAGTATCTCTGTCAGACACAATACTTACCAGAACTCCATGAATCTGGTAGATGTGCCGCATGTACAGTGCTGCCAACTTCTCAATGGATAAATCAACCTTGAAGGGGATAAAGTGAGCTGACTTCGTCAGTCGGTCTACAATAACCCAAATGGCATTCTTCCCTCCTTGGGATCGAGGCAGTCCCAACACAAAATCTATCGTTATGTGCTCCCATTTCCACTCCGGAATGTCAAGCGGCTGCAATAATCCTGCTGGTCTCTGCCTGCTAGCTTTAACTTGCTGACAAATTAAACATCTAGCCACATACCTGGATACGTCCTTCTTCATTCCGTACCACCATACTATTGTACGCATATCCCGGTACATTTTGTTGGCTCTAGGATGTATAGAATACTGCGACTGGTGTGCTTCTTGCATCAGCTCGTTCCTCAGTTCGCCAGTTGGTACGCAAAGCCTCGTACCATTCTTCAGTGCTCCGTCGCTGGCGATTGAGAATCCTTCAAGTGTTCCTGCCAGCACTTGGTCTCTGAGTTTGCAAAGCGTCTCGTCTTGGAATTGTGCCTCCTTGATTCTGTCCATAAGACTTGAACGCACTTGCAATTGCATCAATGATGATTCAGCTCCTGGTACGATGGCTTCTCTTCCCAGTTTCTTCATTTCCTCTTCAGGCAGTACAATCTCCAATCCAAGCTTCTCCATGTCCTCCAGCAAATGACACTCCTTGGTCAAGAACATTGCCATCGGGTATCGACTAAGTGCATCTGCAACAACATTAGCCTTACCCGGATGATACTGTAGGTTGATGTCAAAATCCTTCATCAGCTCCAGCCATCATCTCTGTCTCATGTTCAGCTCCTTCTGAGTGAAAACATATTTCAGACTTTTGTGGTCTGTAAATATTTTCACTCTCTCTCCATACAGGTAGTGCTTCTATAGCTTCAAAGCAAATATCACCGCTGCAAGCTCCAAATCATGTGTGGGATAGTTCTTCTCATGAGTCCGTAATTGTCTAGATGCATAAGCAATTACTTTCCCGTGTTGTTGAAGAACGCAGCCCAGTCCCTTACCGGAAGCATCACTATAGATTGAGAAACCGCCGGTACCTGCGGGTAGCGCAAGTATCGGCACAGTTGTAAGCCTCTTCTTCAGTTTCTCGAAAGCTGACTGGCAAGCTTCAGACCATATGAATTCCTCGTTCTTCCTGGTAAGCTTCATCATTGGTTCAGCAATCTTGGAGAAATCCTTCACGAACTTCCGGTAGTAGCCAGCTAAACCCAAAAAGCTTCTGATTTCTGCAACCGAGCTTGGTGCAGTCCACTTCTCAATAGCAGCTATCTTCTTTGGATCCACCGAAATTCCTTTTTCTGTGACAACATGGCCCAAAAATTCTACTTTGTCTAAAAAGAATTCGTATTTGGATAGCTTACCATAGAGCTTCTCCTTCCTCAAGGTGCTCAGCACTTTCCTCAGGTGCTCTTCATGTTCTTCCTCAGTTTTCGAGTAGATCAGTATGTCATCGATGAAGACAACAACAAACTGATCCAGGTATTCATGAAAAACCTTGTTCATGAGGTTTATGAATACCGCGGGAGCATTCGTCAGTCCAAACGGCATGACCAAGAATTCAAATTGCCCATACTTGGTGTTGAACGCCGTCTTGGGAAAATCCTCCTTCCTGACCTTGATTTGATGGTAGCTTGATCTGAGATCTATATTTGAAAATACCTTGGCTCCGCTCAATTGATTAAATAGTTCATCGATCCAGGGCGAAGGGTACTTGTTCTTGATGGTGATATTGTTCAATGTCCGGTAGTCGATGCACATCCGTACTGTTCCGTCCTTCTTGGACACAAACAAGACAGGTGCTCCCCAGGGTGAAGCTCCGTCTCGAATAAATCCCAGAGCCTTCAGTTCATTGATCTGGTCCTTCATCTCCTTGGCCTCCTTCAGGTTGACTCTGTAGCATCCCTTAGAAATAGGGGAGAGCCGGGGACTAGGTCAAAAGTGAACTCTATGTCTAGATCTGGGGTAATCCGGGAAGACTATCAGGGAAAACATCTACCATAAAGGTGTAACTAAGAAGTTTATTCATGTGGAGAATTATAGCAAAACTCTCATGATTGATCCAAGGACATCCTGTTACAACTTCTTATGACAATAAATAATGCTATTCAGCAGTCCTAGGTACTAATCTTCATGGTTCTGGCTCTTGCATGAGGAGTCTCCAACTGCTTCCTCTTCTATGAACCTCGAGTCTACATCATGCCTTATAGTAGGAGGCAAGGTCTGCTGGATAGGAAGAGCCCCTAGGTTGTGGCCTAACAGGTGTTGCTGGGATATGTGCTCTGGTTTGATGGAAAGATAAGGGGCAGTCCTTTATCCGATGTTCAGCAGATCCACATGCCAAACATTTCCCCAATCTCTTGCGACAAATATTGGCTTGGTGACCAAGCCTTTTACAGTAGTCACAAACCAATAGCTTCTTACGATATGACTGCCGGATAGGGCTCAAATATCTTCTAGGTTCAGGGGTATCCCTCCTAGGACGAGGTTCCGCTCCAACATGGTTTAAGATAGCTAAGGCTACATCATTGACGTTCTTCATGTCTTCTCTCGTGATATTCATCTGTTCTTGCTGGACTTCAACTTGAGCTTTCTGGAACTCCAGGATTTCTTGGAATAGGGCAACCATTTGGAAGGTGTTTGCTGGTACAGGTGGAGCAACAGGAATGGATACTCTACCAAAGAAATGCAACTCAGTTTGAGAAGAGATAGGATTCGCCAGTGTAGTGAAAACTTCACTGGATGCATCATGGGGACGGTCAATCAGCCGCGAGGGAATAAACCCTGGACTTGGTTGAGGAGATGGGGTATGATCCGTAGATGACACCTCATCGCCAGCAGGATTGGTCTTATCCTTGGTTAGATTCTGGAAGGTTTAGGGTGCAAACATAATCAAGGTAGCCTACCAGTCTATAATCAAACAAAAATATTTATTTATATATAATTCGGACCTATGTTGTGATAAATCAATGTTCTAGTGTTCTAATTGTTTCTAGGTATGTTTTCCTAAGTTGTTGTTTATGACCTGCATGGGCCACCACTTAAAATATGTCACGACCCGATCCCAACTAAATGGGTCGAACCGGATCATGCCCAGCCTGCACCGTTGTTGAGACGGCGGCAGTAAGCTGTTCCATTAGCAGGTAACCATACAACAACATCTATATTTGTCACAACTCAAAATCGGAAATGAAACTTTATTAAACTTTGAAATCAAATACAACTGGAATTTAAATATACTGAAAAGAATAACTGAATTCAAATAACAGAGTTTTAAATAGACAACAAAGCTGGAAAAGGAAAAGCTAGCTAATCAGTCGGCTCATCGGCCTCAGTCCCAACGTCCTCCAATGGGGACTCTGGCAGCACTACAGGGTACATAACAGGGTCGTAGTAACTGCTGTATAACAGCTCAGCATCCTCAATGTCTCCTAAAAATGTATCTCCAGTCAGGAGGGAGCAAAGTACAATTCATGCTAATTTAAAACAGTTAAAATGAATAATAGAATCATGCACTTTTAAACAGTTTAGAAATGAACAGTTTTCTAGCAGTAAAACAGTGTGATTTGAATAGGCAATGAATATGACCGGCTTGGGTTGTACAGTTGTATCCTATTGATACAATTCGGCTTATCCCCGTGTGTATGAGGGGTAAGCTAATACTGGCCTAAGTTACAGTTGGATGTGGTCATAAACATTACTCTATTCCCCCAGT
The DNA here is from genome assembly GCA_029216955.1 of Iris pallida. Classification (NCBI taxonomy): domain Eukaryota; kingdom Viridiplantae; phylum Streptophyta; class Magnoliopsida; order Asparagales; family Iridaceae; genus Iris; species Iris pallida. The sequence goes on from JANAVB010023799.1 coordinate 3,417,453, forward strand.
CCCCAATCAGTTACAGTAGTTGCAGTCAGTACTCTCATGGAGAGTTTCGTGTTTGCATCGTGGTTTAAACTTGCAGTAAAGTGATTATTAAAATAACTGTAAAACTAACACAAACTATACTTGCCTCAAAATAGACTGGACTGGAGAGGATGAAGACTTCGAGATAGAAATTTAGGATCGTCCTCGAATTCCTACATTCGAGAAATTGACTCAGAAACCTGGGTTACCAATCTAGCTACGCTAGTTGAAATATCTAATTGTGTCCTAATCCATTTTAATTCTTTATTAATAAACACGAACAAAAACACGATTATTGGTGCGTGGAATTAATAACGAGAGAAAGATTGTTTTAAACTTTGTATTTTGGAAAACTCGTCGATACTAATTTAATTGATTAAAACTTTGTATTTTAGTAACTATAAATATAAAACTAAATTTCTTATTTTAGTGAGAAATACATGATCGTTTGTTAATATTAAAACTTGTAGATTTTATGTGAGAAAAACTTATTAATTTTTTATATAAAAATAACTTTTATCCGATTTATTCGTATGCTACAAAAACTCGCAAAAATAGCAATTAACCAAAAATCCTACACTACTAATTTACAAGCCACAGAACCAACAACTAGCTGGGCTTATGCCCATTATAATTTATTTACATAAATTTAAATAAGACAAAAACGGTCGTTAGTCCTAAACTTCCTATAAGTTAAATATGAATAAATAAATAGTACTAATAAAATAAGATATAAATATTTGATGAGTCTCAGATATGGTCCAATCGTCAACTAGGCTAATGCCTCAACGTCCGGGTGTAGCCGGTTTCGTTTGCACTTAGCCGGGCCCATTGACCGATACGGTCGTCGCCCAAAATCCAAATATTTAATATATATTTCTGAAATCCATTTTAAAATCATTTTTAAAATATAATTAAATTTACGGAAAAATCCGGCAGCATCTTCTCTGTTTTTTGTCAACCCAAAAACTGGGAAATATGCCAATATTTTTTCTGCAAATCCCAAACCAGGGAATCCCAAAATGTATATATAAAAATAACCACAAACATTCCACCGATTAATTCGGAACGACCCGAAACAAATTCGGGAGTCCGAAACTAAACCAGAACATCACAGCACAATAATCGGAAAGATCCGAAAACTAAAGTATTTAGAAAACCATTTCCAAAATATTTCGGAAATAAGGAAAACCAAATAACAGAACTTCCCGACGTTCCTCGGAAATCTCGGGAACGACGTTCACCCCAAAAATCGAATTTCCCAAAGGAAACTCGTGTACCAATTCATCATAGACAGAATAAAAATGGAACGGGACAGGGGTTATACCTTGGATTGCTCGGCTAGAGCTCTCAGATGCAAAATTATAGGAAAATAGACGGGAACAGCAAGTCGGGAAACCCGCGGACAGCGCTGTCGGTGCTGTCCGGATCTGCGGGGCGCAGACTCACGGGAACTGGAGCAACAGGGAACAGTCGAAGCGCGGAACAGCGCTGGACGAGGCCGCGAGAGCGCAGGGAGGCGCTGCGGGGACGACGAAGGGGCGCTAGGGGTGCGCCGACGGGAGGCCGAAGGGGGGTCGGACGTCGGCGACGGGCGCGGGGAGCCGGGGCGTCGGGGTCGGACGCCGGAGGGGTCGCATGCCGGCTGTGGGGTCCGGACGGCTGGAGGAGCCGCGGGTGGCCGGGGCTAGGGGCCGTCGGGTGCTCGGCCGGCAGAGGGGCCGGCGGTCGGGGGTCCGGGGCGCGTGGCCGAGAGAGAGGAGGAAAGTTGTGAGGGAGAGGAAATAGTAAATGGTGGTGGTGGGGCTTTTCTTGTGAGTAGAGAAAGAGGGGAAGTGTTCTGGAGAGATGTGAGCGGGAAAGAGAAAGAGTGTTGGTGAGGATGGGAGTGTATGGGTGTTAAAAAGAAAGGAAATGTTATAGGGAGGGGTGGGGTTGCTGTGAATGAACGAGAGAGTTTGTAGGAGAGAAAAGTGAGGAGGTGGGTTTTGAACGTGGGTTTGGGGTGGGATCTGGTCCAATTGGACCAGATCAAAAGAATATATATATATATATTTTTTTTATAAAACCAAATCAGAAATTAAGAAATAGGATTAGGTCCAGATCTGGGTTCGGGAATTGGGTCCGGGCTCGAGTCTAGTCTGACAAACAAAAACCACGTTTAATATTTTCTAAATTGATTTTAACACTCAAAATGATACTAATAATTATAATAAATATAATATTAATATTAATATAAATACTAATATTTCACATTAAAACTGGGTTTCACAATTTCAGTAGGTACCCCTGACCGTGGAACTCAGGGATCCCCATCCTAGACATGATGCAATACAGTACGGGTTTACTTGTACAAACACAATCGTCCATGGTGCCCAGGTCATTCAATCTTGTCATGATATGCTAGCCGTCGCAACAGCATTCGAGATATATATTATGTCAAAATTCACTGTCAAGAGTGCGCCACGACGGGCCACTATCATGTCTTGTCATTTGTCAAAAGTGCACCACAACGGGTCACCATCGTGTCATGGAACATATTTAAAATTAACATTTAACCTGGTATAAGCATATATGCAATAACTAAACATAAACAGGGTGCAAGAGCTATGGAGGAATCATGCGGCTCAGAAGACAGGGGCATAACTTCCACATACGAACTCCAAATGAGGTGCTCCAAAAATATTCGAAAAGGCAAGACAAAGATCTAAAACTTTCATGTTTTAAGTTTTTCGAAATTCTAGCTAGAAAATAGCTAAACTTGGCAAAAACAGTCATTTTGTGCACTTTTTACGCCAAAAATTTAATTCTGCGTAAAATACGCAAAAGGGAAGGGTTCCAGCGTAAAAATTCACATTCTGGTTACTATCCAGCGTAAAATACGCAATATCAGGGTTCCATGCGTAAAATCTTACATTTTGGATACTATCCAGCGTAAAATACGCAATATCAGGATTTTCTGCGTAAAATCTTACATTCTGGATACTATCCAGCGTAAAATACGCAATATCAGGGTTCCCTGCGTAAAATCTTACTCAGCCGACATGAAAATTTCAGAAAACTTGTTTTGGCCATAAAAACTTCATTTTAACTCGAAATGAGGTGAATCAAAAACCAAATTCATACGAAATTTTGTGCTCTTGCTCATAGAACTATTAGTTTTCAAAAATAACAAGTTTTAGTAGATCAAAACCAAGAAAAACTCCATGAACTCATGAAACCCCAAAGTTACAATGTAGATCTAGAAGAATCTATCCATAAAAATCAAAAACTCCAAGTTCTAAAGAGGTTTATAATCATGTAAAGAAGAGAATGGAACAATAAAACTTGAGATCCATCATGAAGCAAGTTGCACTTGCCTAGGGCTCTTGGGTGTAGGTGGAGAGGAGTAAATGAAGAAGAAGAGTTATTGAAGTGATAATGAGGAGAGAGAAGAGAGTGGAATTAATAAATGGTGAGGGTGGTGGTAGGTAGGGGTTTTCCTTTGGTTCTTGATGAACCTAAGGCAAACCAAGCCAAGCCGAACCAAACCAAGAATAACCAAGCAATTGAAAGTGCCGAAATAAACCAAGCAAGGTGTCATGCAATACGAGTCAAAATACGTACACGTATACCAAAATACGTAATACGAACTATGGTCATTACAATAACTCTCTAACTAACTACTCTCACATCTATACCATATCTAACTTAGGATACTAACAAGCTAGCTAAAAGCACTCTAACATTAGAGACTAACTTACCCAACATTACCTTACCTTACCTTAACATATTACATATCTTGACAATTACCTACCAATATACCAACATGTCAAACCTTATTTTTTGCCACTAAAACAACCATCACACTAACCACTCTTCACACTAAAATGTCACTCTAACTTAGGGGTTTCTGTCACGCCCGGCTCCCGTAGGAGCGATCGTCCTCGCTAAGGCGTGATGCCGCACGAGCCTAGATTGCGCTCGTGCAAGGCGGGTCCCATAACGGCCGATTTCAGCGGCTGCGACGGGGTCATCGCACAGAAGTCCCAAGCAGAGACATTGAATAATAGCAGCGGAAATTAAGAACAAACACAAGTTATTCAAAGAAGCTCTTTATTAATATTGAAACAACGATTACATTGGGGGCGCAAGGCCAAGATTACAAGTCTCTCATGCTCACTCAACTCACATTACAAGTCACTCAGCTCTCTCTCATCTCTCAATACATTTGTCGATCCAGCGGAAGCTTCGGAAGGCGATGTCCATACATTATGTCCCGTATAAGTCTTTTACTTCATACGGCCGTGCGCTTCGAATTGCCAAGGAACTCCGTGCCTCGACGCATCCAAGCGAGCTCCGTACCACGAGCTTCTACCTGTGCCTGCACATGAAAACTATGTGGGTGTCAGTACTCAACTGTAGTGGTGGAATGAGCTCCTCGCCTACCCATACAAACCCAACACGTTTGATTTACTTTTGTGCAACTTAGTCCCTTCTTATCGATTGTCTTTCTAGTCTTGCCTTAGGATCAGTTTTATGACCGACGCCTTGCCTATTCAGTGTCTTTAGACCATCTCGTGCTTGCAACGACAATGTTAACTCATACCTTGCCTCAAGACCCTTCTCGTGCCAACAACGTTAACCTATCGAGTCGTGTTTGCCTTACGGCTTAAAATCAAAGACGCAACTACGCGATTAAGCTCCATTTTTTGTGTGACCGTGCTACAAACCCTTGCTGAGGCCGTGCCTCGCAGTTCAGTAAGACTTAACCATTTTGCCGCCTCGCGGCCCTTGCCGCCTAGCGGTCCTTGCTACTTTTGACCACCAACTGACCTAATCAAGACTTGCGAATGTTAGTGTCACTCAACCAACTTTGCCTTGCGACGGTTTCCCGACTTAAACTCAAACAACTTAAGCAACTTATATGCCGACAACTCAAGACTTGATGCCACATCTTCGTGCCGAAGCACGACGCCTATGTTGAAACCCAATCTTAGGCCCAAACTTTGTGTTCTAACTGTACACACCTTCAACTCAACTAAATCCAAAGGCATACACGCGGTTAGCCGCTATTTGCCGACATCTATATGAACTTGGTCACTAGCATCACAAGCTATACCTTGACGTATAGTTTTGTTAATCGGGATCCTTTCGACGCAAGTAGCTAGCCCCGTCGCAAGTCTCCGCTTAACCTGTGCCAAAACCTTACGCACGACTATACCCTGTTACCTCCTAGGCCGAGTCGGTCCCTTGGCCAAGGGTTACCGCTCGAGGGTTCATCGCCCTTGTCGACAAGTTGTCAAATGACCATGCAAGACTCGACACAAACTGACGTCTCACACAGTCATTCCTCTACCAAAACCAAGACTTCTATCCTTGAGACCCCTCGACGACCCACGGTCGCGAGCATTCCTTTCCTTGAGACCCCTCGACGACCCACGGTCGCGAGCATTTCCTTCCTTGTTACCCTATCATTTGGTTCAACTCATGAATGCCTATTTCATAGTCCTTTCTCAAAACTCACTTTGAATCAATTGTGATCATTGCCTTAAACACTAAGCCCGTGCATCGTGCCTTAAGCCAATCGTGCTCTGCGTAACACTCCTGCCCAAGTCGACGGGCCTTAAGATTGTGGGACTACTTAACTTGACAACCGCAGAATGAGCGGGACAGCACTTGGAATGACTTAGGTCGACCGGCATAACTTTGCCTAACTTACTCAAGCCTACAACTTAACCCGAGGGACGAGCAAAGGCTATGTCAAGCCTTGCGCAGTGGAAGCGTGCATACTTTATCAAGCATTTACGCGGGCGACGTCTATGACTTAGGCTAACTCTTAGCTTTTGCACTGTAACGCCCCAGTCCCAAAATACGTAGGACTAGGAACGTAGACATGACAGCTGTATTCATACGAAGTATACTCCAATATATGGAAGCCTCGTATAAATACATAAGCTGTAAAATGCAGTAGAACCATAACTAATCTCATCCACACAAGATAAATGAATAAAAATATCATATAATGAGAATGAATTGTCTTGATACAATATGTTGGGCGGAGACAAATCCACTACCAACAAGTAAAGGAAAATACATAAGAAAAGATATGAATTTGGCGAGCGAAGCGAAGACGATCCAAATGCAATCATCCTCGAAGAAATAGCAAAGATCACGGCTAGAGCTAGAACACCTGCGAAAGACAATAGCACACACCTGGCAAGACAACCAGGTCCTCAGGGGGACGTAACAAGACACATAATAGCATGCCATATAAACTGAATAAATATTGCTCAAATAAATAAGTAAATCGAATTATAACATGGTCCAATACGCACCTACTGAATGAACGTACCATCCTCCCAACCAAACAAGGACAGGAGATGGTAAACTAATTCACGGTAACGTACCTTTCCATGCTATGAATCCAATATGGTATCCGGACCCCAGCAAGGTTTAATACCTTCTCATCGAAGTAGTAAGTCACACCTACAACCAAACAAGGACAAGATGTGACGAACTAATTCGCGATAAGTTATTGTTCCAAGCCACGGTCAGATACAAGTACCCAAACCAAAAGTACTCGTACCTAACGGATAAGGTAGCCTACCATTCTAAGTAAAATGTAGTTAAGAACAATCCTTCCTACGCATGGGCCCTGGCTAAATAGGATCGACGTAGTCCCCCTTGGGCACCAGAGGCCCCATCAGTAAGAGCATGATGTTCCGCAGAATCGTCAGTGGCCGTCAGTAATCATGGATAATCTGACCCGCGTCTCCGGCGGAGCTCACGGGTTACAAAAGGGAAAGTGCATCGAAGCCCATACGCTAAGGAATTGTCCTTCCCCCCCAATGCCTACTATGTTGTATCCACAACATAAACCACTATAACAGCTAAGTCAAACTAACATGCAACCTCTATTAGCGGTTATTCCTATCGCACGGCTTGTACGTACTGGTGGCCAGCCAATCATGCACTTCCGTGTCCTACATGCGACACACAACTTCGTGTTACAACGTGTCATGGCCAATGAATGCAACACATAAGGTGGTCCCTTAAATCTAGGTTTAAGGTGAGAAAAATAATACATAGCAGGAAATATAAATAAACAGTAAGTTCTAACAGGTTATGCCATGTATCATAGTTTATTTTGCATAAAAAAAATAAATAATACATGAAATATGAGCTAAAATAAGTAAACAGCAAATGGCAAGGTGTCTTGCCTGGTAGAGCGCCTGGTGTGCTGCGATAATCATGGTGGCATGAAGTGCGACTTTGGTGTAACAACTACACAAGGGGACCTCTGTTGGTGGCACAGATTGGTGCATCGGGTCCAGAACGGTCAATTTAATTAGGGTGGACATAAGGTAGTACGGGTTTGGTGAGAGGATAGAGAAAATAGGACTGGTCACGAACAGGGAGAAATAATCGAAGAAATTAGATAAAAAAATATCTATATGATTTTTAGAAAACTATTCTTAATACTGGAAACTATATTTTATTAGTAAAAATAATGTTTGATAAATACTTGAAAATCACGAAAAAAATCATTTATATAAATATTATACTTTACTTAGATAGAAAAATATTACAGTCATAAAATAAATAAATAGATTTTTGGTCAAAGGCTCATTTTTAAGGTACCACCAATATATACTAGTAATAATTTTATGATGAAACCCAATAGAACTAAAATCCAAATATTATAAAATTCAAAATTAATAGTCAAAATCTTTTTAATACAGTTGGGCCAAGCCCAAACTATATTTAAGTTACAAAATGATTTAGATTAATTTACATATTTATATGATAATAGTAATCGTAAAATATATATTGTATACTTACAAGCATGCATATTGTATTTTAAAATAATAACAAAAATATAAAGCTTCTTACTAAAACAGAATAATAAAAATAATTGGTGATAAAATAATAATAATATTATTAATAATAATAACAATAATAATAGTAATAACTATAACCAAGGTATTAATAATAATAATGATAATAATAATAATGATAAATATAATAATGATAGTGAAAATGATAATAATAATAATAATGATAATAATAATGAAAATGATAAATAATAATAATAATAATAATAATAAAAATTAATATGAATTAATTAGCAGTGATGGTGGTGCTCCTCTTTCGAGGAGTCCACTCCTAAGTAAGCAAAAAAGAAAAAAAGAACAGAGTCGGAGGAGAAAGGTTGAGGGAGAGAGAAAGAGCGGCGGAGTAGTAAAAACGAGGCGGAGAAGGGAAGAAGAGGTGGCGGAGCTACAGTTTCGATTGGCGGAGAGCGGAGGGTCGGCGGGTGAAGGATGGGGTTTCGATGGGCTGGCCACGGCGAACGGAGGCGGAGGAAGGAGGAAGTGGAGGCGGTGGAGTTTCGGCGGAGGCTAGGGGTCGGGTCGGTCGGAGGAGAGTGGGGAAGGGTGCTGTGCGGCTGATCGGCGTCGCCACACGGGGTGGGGACGGCAGAGGGTTTCAGGCGGGCGGCACTGGATGTCGGCGAGGTTTGAGGAAGGTCGAGTGCGACGACCGAAGAGATCGACGGTGGCGCGAAAGAAAGAAGAGGGTTCCGGCGAGGCGCGCACGGGCGGCGGATGGCCACGGCGGCGGCGCTCCGGCGAGGGTAAGTTTTAGGTTAGGGTTTGGTTCTCTTTCTTCTTGATTTTTCTGTGTGGTGGTGTTGGGAAGTCGTCGGCCGGGGTGGCCAAGGCGGTGGTTGTCCTGGTAGTGGCGTGGGTGTGTCGAGGCTGGTTGTTGGCCGAAAATTGGTGGCGGTGACAGTGTGGGTGACTGTCGGGGTGACGTTGACGGGTTGGCCGTGGGTGCAGTCGCAGGGGACGGGGTTGTATAGGAAGTCGACGGGGAGGACAGGGAAAGGGGTTTGGTGATGGTGACGTGCTGGCGGTTCGTCGGGGAGATGGCTGGTGATGGGTTTAGCTGGCGATGGTGGAGACGGCTAAGGCAGTGGTGGTAGTTTCGCCGGGATGATGGTGAAGGGTGTTGGGTTGGCCGAGGACAGGTGGTCGATGGGGTTTAGGATAGGGATAGGTTTAGGGATTTGGTGTCGGGGTGTGTCCGACACGACGGAGATGGAATTTGTATATGTAAAGATTGGAATAAGATTTTGGACACCGACACGATACACGAGGCTTGGGTTGCACGGACACGATGCACCGCACCGTTGAATATTTGTAGAATAATTTGTTGTGGATGGAGAATAATGAATTGGAGGAGTACCTGCCTATTTATAAGATGTGAGAATTCCCAATTGGATAAGAATTAGGAAGAATTAAACCCAATGTAGATAATTCAATTTAAAATCAATCAAATTAAATCCAAATCCAAATCCAATTAAATCTAATTTAATTCCCTTAGTTTAAAATCAAATCAAATCAATAAATCAAATTTCAATTATAGATATTAACTTAATCTATTTAAATGTATCCATGGAATCAAATCAAAATTTAAATTGTCACAAATATTTCAAAATATGTTTTCCAAAAATACTATAATAATTAATTTTGAAAATACATTATTATTTAAAATAAACAAATAAATAATTACGAAGAATATATGTTTGTACAAATAATATTTACATAGATATACTTTTCTAATTTACCATTTTATAGGAAAATTTTATTTATTATTATACCTATATAAATGAAAGGCTTTTCATATAAACTTGAAAATAATAGCTAGAATTAATTTTTGTCTACATTAAAAATAATAAAAATAATATTTTTCAAAAATATGTACGCTCGCACATATTCGCACTCGACGAGCAAGAAAAATAATTTCGTACGCGACGTAAAATACAACTACGCGACGTACAATACAAAATTTAAATTGGTACTAAATTTAAATAAAAAATAGTAGAAATTTAGGGGTTTTACATGCACCGAAGACCAACTTTCCTTCTCCCAAGCCACGGGACGAAGGACCGAGTGTCATTTTCAAAGCACGACGTGCACCAACTCTAAGACGGCCGTTGGGCCTTTCCATATTCTAACTCAATTCGACCCGTCGGGATTATTCCCTTTAGCTATGTGGATTCGTCTCTTTTATTATCAAGCCTACGTGTGCAAGTTAAAAACATGCGTATTATTATGTGAAGGCTAAGATGAGGCAAGTTCACCGAAACTACCCCACCTGAACGAGCGATCGCCTCGACCGAACGATGTCTTCCATCAGCCGTTGCAAGGCTAAGGCCGAACGCCGTCGGCGTTTCGATTCCTCCGATTGACTGAGCGGGACGGGGCACTACATCATACACCACTCAGAAAAAGTTTTGTCCTCGAAACTAACTGAGTACTCTTATCGACTTATCACTTTACTCAACATTCAAGAACTCTCGCACACAATTCTCCTATGCTTTACTCAAATTCAAGCCACGCTCGTGCTACCCTCAATCCTTTCTTCAAAACTTACGATCTCAAAATCCTCGATACTTCCTCGTTCCTCAAATCTTACTTGAATTTAACGTATCACTTAGTATAGATCGTGCACATATCTTAGGCGTCCCCAAAATACATACATTTCAACCAAGCCTTGTGATAGCGAATCCCGCCATCACCACTCGAGTCGGATCGTGCACGCATTCAAGCGTCCTTGATATACATGCATGTCAACCGAGCCTCATGAGTGGTTCCTTCACCATTCCTATCGCTCCGTACCGGAACGTCTGCCTAACTGCTAGGCTATGTCTTTCCGTCAGTATTGGAATCATAGTTCCCAAACAACGATATCAATACTGACCCCATCCTAAGGTCAAACCAAGTTGATAGTACGGGGGTTTGCTATCCAAGCTCGCATCACTCCGATTTCTAAACATCGAGCATCGATTCCCCTACGCACATCCCATTATTCGTCGTACGGGGTCCGAGTCGTTCAGCAAAGCCATCCTATGACAACTTACGTTTCAACCAATTCCTTAACATATCAATCTCACTCGTTCAACAAGCCATTTCGTATAGTCTATCTCTTTGAACACGTTCGACACAAATCGCATATCAATCTTTCTCAATTCGAGCACGCTATGACGTAATTCATTGCTAACCAAAATTCGACATTCTATATTTCCTAAGTCATCTATTCCAATTCACGTAATCGATCATGAGATCGTCTAGCTTAACAATATGTTGTGTCCCGATCTCACGCAAGTCAGATTTTCCACGGTGGGCATGAATCACCATGCACACTCCCGCGGGATAATCATCCTCGTCGGGACGTAACTCTTGTTTTGCGTCTAGACTAGTTCATTCTCGATGCGCGGATTGGACCTACTCAATCCTCAAGTTTCTTTCATTCATCAGTCGCAAGTCCAACCATCCTCGAATTCACCTTCGCGTCAAACCGACAAGTCGAGACAATCAACGTTGCCGCGTCCTGATTTTTTGAGTTCGATCATTCCCGCGACATGAATCACCATGTCAGCGCTCACGCGGAACAATCGCCCCAAATCCGACGTGACGCATGGGCGAGGCTAGAGTTGCGCTCGTGCAAGACAAGATCATCGACGTTGTGGTTATCCACATAACCATCAAGACACAATCATTTTCATCCAATATTCTTCACCATCAAAATCATAAGTATAGCATCCAACCGAACAATAACACTTGTACGATCGTCATTCGCCAAGTCAGAGTACCCCCGAGTTATCGCATATCAATCTTTGATACGCCTCAATACCATCGATGATATGTGTAACCTGACGATCTTTCTTTGCAACCAATTTCGAGTCGTGCGAATGATGCTATCGTCCGACTGGATAATCTCCTCAACATTCAATTCAAGTTTGATCATTATCCCTCGATTCATTCACAACATCAATTTTCTCAAACCAAACTCACGTATCGTTTATCCGTCCATCATAAGTCATCGACCAACGTATTTCCTCAATTCGTATCATTCCTTGCTAACTCAAATCATCGAGCAACATTCAATCCAATCCTTAGAGTCATTCGCGTAACTTCAAAATCAAGCCTTCCATGCACGCTATCTACCTGTCGTGCTAACTTTTTCGTATACGATCCGTATCAATTTCCTCGATCAAGTTATCCATTCGCTACACCTTAACTTTTCCTCGATTCGATTTCACCTACTCAATCGTTTTCGCGTTTCATACTTGCGTAATCCTCAATCCCGTGCACGTTCCGTGCATATCAATTCTAGTTTGTTCGAATCCACTCGCCAAACTTCAAGACTAAGACTTATTCATTGATACTCAATCTATAGCTTTGTATGACGCGACGCTTGCTGATAGACTCACCGACATCCCGCATCCTCAATTGATCGATCGACATTCCTGAGCCTATCGCATACACCACTCAGGAATGAAGTCATTCAACAAATTCTCAAAACTATCCTTTGAATCAAAATCAACTTCATCGAATCCTGTTCGAATCATTCTTCGATTTCCAAGCACGCTCATCTATATCACATCGACGTTATCGTCGCTCGATAGTATCCCTAATGATAGTCATCCCGATTTACTCAATCGAGTTCAACTCGTTCTTGTTCGACATTATTCAATTCCCGTACTCGACTTTTCTAAGGTCGACACAATCCTTGGTGTATATGCCCAGCCCGACTTAGCCAACCGTGCTTACGCAAACCGTCTTTTTGTTTTATTGAAAACTGTTCACCTACATTTTGCAAAATAGATAGACTTATTGTATGGACATCCTGTGGGACATTTGAGAGAGAGCGCACCAACGATATCAACTTACGGAAGCACAATTCAGAGTTTGCAGAAATAACGGAGTTAAAGAATTCAATCGGTAGTCCAAGGACGTAAAGCCGTGCTATGATACCATTATGTCACGCCCCGCTCCCGTAGGAGCGATCGTCCTCGCTAAGGCGTGATGCCGCACGAGCCTAGATTGCGCTCGTGCAAGACGGGTTCCATAACGGCCGATTTCTGCGGCTGTGACGGGGTCGTCGCACAGAAGTCCCAAGCAGAGACATTGAATAATAGCAGCGAAAATTAAGAACAAACACAAGTTATTCAAAGAAGCTCTTTATTGATATTGAAACAACGGTTACATTGGAGGCGCAAGGCCAGGATTACAAGTCTCTCATGCTCACTCAACTCAAGTCACTCAGCTCTCTCTTATCTCTCAATACATTTGTCGATCCAGCGGAAGCTTCGGAAGGCGATGTCCATACATTATGTCCCGTATAAGTCTTTTACTTCATGCGACCGTGCGCTTCGAATCGCCAAGGAACTCCGTGCCTCGACGCATCCAAGCGAGCTCCGCACCACGAGCTTCTACCTGTGCCTGCACATAAAAACTATGTGGGTGTCAGTAGTCAACTGTACTGGTGGAATGAGCTCCTCGCCCACCCATACAAACCCAACACGTTTGATTTACTTTTGTGCAACTTAGTCCCTTCTTATCGATTGTCTTTCTAGTCTTGCCTTAGGATCAGTTTTATGACTGACGCCTTGCCTATTCAGTGTCTTTAGACCATCTCGTGCTTGCAACGACAATGTTAACTCATACCTTGCCTCAAGACCCTTTTCGTGCCAACAACGTTAACCTATCGAGTCGTGTTTGCCTTACGGCTTAAAATCAAAGACGCAACTACGCGATTAAGCTCCATTTTTCGTGTGACCGTGCTACAAACCCTTGCTGAGGCCGTGCCTCGCAGTTCAGTAAGACTTAACCATTTCGTCGCCTTGCGGCCCTTGCTACTTTTGACCACCAACTGACCCAATCAAGACTTGCAAATGTTAGTGTCACTCAACCAACTTTGCCTTGCAGCGGTTTCCTGACTTAAACTCAAACAACTTAAGCAACTTATATACCGACAACTCAAGACTTGACGCCACATCTTCGTGCTGAAGCACGACGCCTATGTTGAAACCCAATCTTAGGCCCAAACTTTGTGTTCTAACTGTACATACCTTCAACTCAACTAAATCCAAAGGCATACACGCGGTTAGCCGCTATTTGCCGACATCTATATGAACTTGGTCACTAGCATCACAAGCTATACCTTGACGTATAGTTTTGTTAATCGGGATCCTTTCGACGCAAGTAGCTAGCCCCATCGTAAGTCCCCGCTTAACCTGTGCCAAAACCTTACGCACGACTATACCCTGTTCCCTCCTAGGCCGAGTCGGCCCCTTGGCCAAGGGTTACCGCTCGAGGGTTCATCGCCTTTGTCGACAAGTTGTCAAATGACCATGCAAGACTCGACACAAACTGACGTCTCACACAGTCATTCCTCTACCAAAACCAAGACTTCTATCCTTGAGACCCCTCGACGACCCACGGTCGCGAGCATTCCTTTCCTTGAGACCCCTCGACGACCCACGGTCGCGAGCATTTCCTTCCTTGTTACCCTATCACTTGGTTAAACTCATGAATGCCTATTTGATAGTCCTTTCTCAAAACTCACTTTGAATCAATTGTGATCCTTGCCTTAAACACTAAGCCCGTGCATCGTGCCTTAAGCCAATCGTGCTCTGCGTAACACTCCTGCCCAAGTCGACGGGCCTTGAGATCGTGGGACTACTTAACTTGACAACCGCAGAATGAGTGGGACAGCACTTGGAATGACTTAGGTCGACCGGCATAACTTTGCCTAACTTACTCAAGCCTACAACTTAACCCGAGGGACGAGCAAAGGCTATGCCAAGCCTTGCGCAGTGGAAGCGTGCATGCTTTATCAAGCATTTATGCGGGCGACGTCTATGACTTAGGCTAACTCTTAGCTTTTGCACCGAAGACCAACTTTCCTTCTCCCAAGCCACGGGACGAAGGACCGAGTGTCATTTTCAAAGCACGACATGCACCAACTCTAAGACGGTCGTTGGACCTTTCCATATTCTAACTCAATTCGACCCGTCGGGATTATTCCCTTTAGCTATGTAGATTCGTCTCTTTTATTATCAAGCCTACTTGTGCAAGTTAAAAACATGCGTATTATTATGTGAAGGCTAAGATGAGGCAAGTTCACCGAAACTACCCCACCTGAGCGAGCGGTCGCCTCGACCGAGCGATGTCTTCCAGCAGCCGTTGCAAGGCTAAGGCCGAACGCCGTCGGCGTTTCGATTCCTCCGATTGACTGAGCGGGACGGGGCACTACAGTTTCATAGAGGGATATTTGGTGAACCTATAGGGGTAAGTATTGGGGTCTAATGTGGACTTGTTTGGGGTGAAATGGGGGGCTAAACAGGGCTGCACAGTAGCTATTGCTGCTGATTTACATGCAGCATATACTGCTGCTGTATGTCCCCATATGGGGACTGCTACTGCTGCTGGTTGCACAGCCTTCCCCCCTCTTCTTCTTCTTAACTCTCTACATACTCACCCACTCACATATATATAAAAAAAATATAGACACACATATCTCTATAGATATACACACCCCCCCTATATACAAGACACTCTATCATCCAACAAACACACACACCCCTATATACAAGACACTCTATCATCCAACAAACACACACTCTCACAACACCACATCATTCTCCACTCACTTAATACACTACAACTCACACTCTCAACACTCTAACATATCCAAAACACATGCAAACATAATATATATATTCAAAACAGTCCGCTTTATTAACTAACACAAAAATTAACATGTATAGGCCAAAATTAGGCTTGTAGGCTCAACCACTTGGATTCAACCATGGACATGCAAGTGACACTTGCTCTAACCACCCTAACCAACATTAATCTAATCTCTAACATACCAAAATATGAATTTAAAACACATTAAAGCCTATTAGACATTTAATCAAACACATGGAGGGCCTCTCTTGGAAACCTTCCATGGGGACTCCAAATCTACCCCAACTTCCTAGAGAGGACTCTTGAGAGCCTCTAAATCCATACTAATGGTAGTTTATTCATTGGGTGGGTCCTAATGAATGCAAAACAAATTAAAATGGAGGGGAAATCAATCTAGAGGGTTGGTTTTGCCTATTGGGAGTAGAATCCCAATGAAACTCTCAAATGGACACGTCTTCGACACGGAAACTCCTAGAAATTGGACACCCTTCCTTGCTCCTTGCTCCTAAGCCTTGCTAGCACCTTCTCCTTGGTAGATTTGGTGGAATGGAGGGAGATTGGATGGGTTTGGGAGATCAAAACCTAGAGGAAAGCACTCAAGTTTTGGGGAAGAACTAAAATAGGAAAGAAGAGGCTACTAATGAAATAAAAGTGGGATGAAACCCTACTCTAAGTGGCCGGCCACCCTTAGCCCTAGTGAGCCTATTTGAAAAGTCCTCATTGCCCCTCTTTGGTCTCCTTTGGGTCAACTTAAGTCATGTGAGAGTTTGGGGCCAAAAGGGTCAAGTTCTAATCCCTTAATGAGTCATTTAAGTCATGTAGGATTAGTCTAATCTCTCTAACTTAATTAGTGGGATTGGTGGGCCATGTCTAACTAATAAGTGGGTCCAAACTAGAGTCTAAGCTATCCCGGGTCTCCGATACAAGTCGGAATGAGTTGAAATTCGAACCCGACTCAAATAACCCCCAAACAATATTATTTATGAAATAATAATTCCAAAATATCCAAAAATGCAAAATGACCATTTTACCCCTAAAAACACAGGGCTACCCACCTAATAGGTGGGAGTGACAGATCTACCCACCTAAAAAAAAAATTCGTCCTCGAAATTGAAAACAACAAAACACAGGAAACACATGCAGAAATAGAATGACTTATACCTCAGGGCTCGAAGAGATAAGGGAAACGCTCCCACATGTCGTCCTCCCTCTCCCAGGTAGACTCACCTGGAGAGTGGTGTCTCCATGCAACACGAACAAAGGGTATGACCTGGTTCCTGTAGTGTCCCAAATTCGTGATACGTATTTAATGTACGTATACGTGTTTTGGACCCGTATTTTTTTTTACTTAATCATGATTAGTTAAATTTGGTTAATTTTGTTTGATTGGTTTAATTGGCTTATGGTTCATCATGGCATTGCATTGGCTTGGTTTGGTTCGGTTTAGTGGGTTTGGCTTGGTTGGGTTTTATGTGGAGAACCACTCCCACCTACCACCACTTCCACCATAAATATCAATCCCACTCTCTCTCTTCCATTATTACTCACTTTTTCTTCTTCTTCTTCCTCCATTACTTCCTCACCTACCAGGAAGGTCTAGGCAAGTACAACTTGCTTCATGGAGGATCTCCAATTTTATTGCTTCATTCTCTTCCTTACAAATCCCACAAAGATAGGATCTGAATTAATCGCATAGATTCATCATTTCCATAACTGATTTATAATCTGCACAGTCAGCGTAGCCCTCCATACGGCAGCAGCAGCAGCAGCCTGGCCGCATGGACCGCTTGGGCCGCATGGACCACATGAGCCGCAGGGACCGCATGAGCCGCATGGCCGCATGGACCTTATGAGCCGCATGAGACGCATGGCCGCATGGACCGTATGAACCACATGAACCGTATGGACCGCATTGGCCGCATGGGCCGTATGACCGCATGGACCGCATGAGCCGTATGGCCGCATATGAGCCGCATACCGCATAAGACCGCATGGCCGCATATGAGCCGCATGACTGCTGACGTGCTAAGTGCAAAGTGCGCCAACAAAATGCCACATTATGTCTCATGAGCCCGAGTCCGAGTCCGAGTCACTAAGCCCCATTGGGGCTTAGCTCC
>JANAVB010023799.1:3440117-3549566 GCA_029216955.1 Iris pallida
GCTCGAGTTAGATGGAGTAGCCTTGGATCGTAGCCTTATAGTAGAGCCACTAGATTTTGTACTTCCAGAGTAGTGTAGGTTAGCTAGGTTTGACTGGACTACGATCCAGCTAGCTTTATCAGACTGTAGTTTCTATATTATATTTTGATACCCTGTGATGTTGTATATATCTGGGCTTGTATTGGACTCTGGACTTATTTACTCTTTCATCTATCATATGTCTTTCCTTCTGAGCTATCTACCTTAGTTTTATTCTGTGATTGAGACTGTATTGTTATGTCACCTCCATTCGGAGAGTATATACTGTATAGGTACATTTATACTGTTAGTCATAGTATTTACAGACGTTATATACAGCGTTTTACCGCCGATTCTGCGGCGTAGGCTGGACGTACCCACGTGCTCGTGCCCCTCATAAGGGTGCGGGTCGTGACATCTTCTGACTCCGAACATCAATTACTACAATTACACCTCTTTTGATAAGATCGTGTACTGCCATGTGCTTTAACCGCACAGTCCTCTTCTTCCCGTTGAAGAGGTCATTTGATGCCGCAGTCGCCTGGTTGTCACAGTATATCGGTATCGTCGGTATCTGAGCCCCAACCACTGGAAGATCATACATGAGCTCCCGAAGCCATTCTGCTTCATCTGCTACAGTTTCAAGTGCATAGAATTCAGATTCCATGGAGGAACGAAAGAGTATAGTCTGCTTCTTCGACTTCCACGATATAGCAGCTCCACCCAAGGAAAAGACATATCCACCTGTGGATCTCTCGCTTTCTATCTCTGAACACCAGCTAGCATCACTGAAGCCTTCCACTACTGTCGGATACCCGTTGTAGTGCAGTGCATATGCCTGAGTTTTCTTGAGATATCTCATCACCCGCTTCACAGCTTTCTAGTGCTCAACCCCTGGGTTGCTTGTGAACCGACTCAGCATTTCCACGGCAAAAGCTATGTCCGGTCTTGTGGCAGTGGTTGCGTACATCAAACTTTCGATAACGCTAGAATACTCCAGCTGTCTGACGCTTTCCCTTGAATTTGGCTTCAGCTTCTGATCACACCTGTATGGCGTATCGATCCCTGGAAGATCCTTATACCCATAGCGTGTGAGCATCTTCTCAATGTAGTGAGATTGTGACAGCGCTACTCCAGTGTCTGTCCGTGTCACCCTCATTTTCTATATTTTTCTGTATTTCGTATTTATACTCGTATCTGGATTTTGGCATGTATTTTTATTTTTCTCAGCTTGTGGAATTTCGGTATTTCTCGTATTTGGGTTTTTTGGCTTGGCTCGATTTTATTGGGGATGGTTCGGTTTGGTTCGGTTTTATGTGTTGGAACACCCTAGCCCTATGCTACACCCTCAACCCACCACAACTCCCCCTCTTTATAACTCTACCAACATTTTCTCTCTCCTCATAACCACCATTTATTTCATTCTTCTTCTTCTTCTCCTTCCTCTACACAACTCTCCCAACCCTAGGCAAGTGCACCTTGCCACCACATGAGAACCCTCTTTTATTTGTCCATTTGTTAGATTAGGACATGGTGATCAACATTAGAACTTGGTGTTTTGTGATTTGAAGTCTCCTTTGCTCTAGATCTAAGTTATTTCTATTTTCGGATTTTGTATGGTTTGATCTCTTTAAGTTGGATTTTCATGGGTTTTGGTGTTTCCAAGTGGAAGAGCATTCAATTCCACCCTGGTTAGAACTTTGGAAATCTGGATTTGGAGTTCGGATGGCCAAGTTATAAGGTGTTGAAGTTTTGGAGCCATGAGAGCTTCTTCTCAGCCATAGAGAAGAAGACCCAGCCCCTGCGTGCGTGTTTTTACGCGTACGCAGCTCTCTGCTTGCGTGCTTTTGCACGTACGCAGCTGCTTCCTTGAGCGTGCGTGACTTTTCACGCAGCTGCTTCCTTGAGCGTGCGTGACTTTTCACGCAGCTGCTTTTCTGTAGCGTGCGTGACTTTTCATGCAGCTGCTTCCTTGAGCGTGCGTGACTTTTCACGCAGCTGCTTCCTTGAGCGTGCGTGACTTTTCACGCAGTTGCTCCCTTGAGCGTGCGTGACTTTTCACGCAACTGCTCCCTTGAGCGTGCGTGACTTTCACGCAGCTACTCCCTGTAGCGTGCGTGACTTTCACCTACGCTGTTCTCTCAGCGTGCGTGACTTTTCGTACGCTGCTCCCCTGACCCCCTTGCTTAACCCAGGTTCTTGGAGTTTGGTCTTATTTCTTTAAGCTTGGCTCTTCTATTGTCCTGTATATTGATAATTTATTAGATATTTTACGCCCATTTTATATCCTTACGCCTTTTGTCATGAACTTGATTTTACTTAATATGTTTGGAATGACTATTGTACATGGCATGGTATGACAAGGAACTAGCATAACACGACAGTGACCCGTAGTGGTGCACTCCTGACATGACCAACCTGACATGATAGTGGCCCGTCGTGGCGCACTCCTGACAAGTACCCTGACATGATTTATCTTGATAACTTAACTTGGCTTGTCTTGACACCGTGGGTGGTTCTTTCTTGCTTGCTTGTTAAATCCACTTGTCATGTCTTGCATCATGTCTAGGATGGGACTCCTGAGTACCACGGTCAGGAGTACCTACTAAAATGAATTAAGGTTAATAACTAGAATAACAGAGTAGTCATGAAGAGATGACACAGCTACAGGCAATCCCGTTACCTGGGCGCTCTTGGGATCTGTAGCCTGCCGTCGAGTAGGGCACATTTCCAGCACACCGTCGAGTGTTGCACCCTCTAAGTCACCTAAGGGTACATTTGTCTCCCGGGCGATGTACCCACCTGAATTCAACCCTAATCTTTCGTCCTGGGTAGCCTGGATGGTCTGCAGGGCTTGTGGCTGTGGAACAATCTCACTGCATCTTGTTAGTAATTAGGTCTGTGATAACCTTAGTTAGTTAAAGTAGTAAGCCGTAGTATCTGCTTGGCCGTGATTGATTGAATGAAGTATAACCAGTTTAGCCATGTCTTGATCCAGTATAAGATTGCTTCCTGTCTTGATTTCTTAAATTATTATCTTGTCGATAAATGGTGGGAAACCAAGTTCTGTTCAGATGAAGGGTTACAACCCTGGTCCTTGTCTGGTTTACGGGTTGTAACCTGGTTATCGGAATAGTCCCATGGTTATCTCGTCGTATATCACCCTGCCATATTTTCGTAAGTTTTAATTTTAATATTAGATTTTCTGTGCTGATTGCTGGCTTTTGTTCTCATTTCGTGGCCCCCTTGTGGCACTTGCTCTTTCTGGGGTTGACCCAGCTGGTTTTGTGTGGCCAGATTTCGGAGCAGCTCCCGAGGATCTACCAAGCTTCCAGCCCGATGGTGGCGACTAGAAGGAACCCGGACTACGAGTGGGTTTTCTATTTTGTTTCGCTCACTCTATTGTAAAGTTATTCTTTTGAGGCGTTTAGCCGACGAGCACCTGTTAGCTCGATGTACTTTACTTACTGTCTGCCTACGGGCTGTAAACATGATTAACAAATCCTAGGGTTGATCATGTATGACCGAACTCTTGCTAGTCCTATCATTTTGTACGACTAGCTTCATGATCATCCGATATGTAATATTTGGGACGCCTTATATATATATATTTGATGTTCTAACATCTTGTAACTCTGTTAATTGCTGGAGATTGAGACAATAGGCTTGACCTTAAGAGACTGCTGGCTTGTAGTAAACCCTCATATCTAGACAGCCGTGACCGTATAGTTGAGATGTATTCTATTTCAATATACGTAGCTGGCTATGTCCGCCCCCGCTCTCCAGTACTCTGGTTCTGGGGCGTGACAGTCCGGATGATCTTAATGCCCAAGATGACATCTGCATCCCCCAAGTCCTTCATACTGAACTTGGTTGAGAGGAACTTCTTTGTCTCTGCGACACAGGCTATATCCGTACCTAGGATTAGCATGTCGTCCACGTACAGACAAACGATGACTCCTCTTCCATCAGCGAACTTTGTGTAAACATATTTGTCCATCTCGCTGACTCTGTAGCCGTTTGACCTAATAACTTTGTCAAACTTCTCATGCCACATCTTGGGAGCTTGCTTCAAACCATACAATGATTTCACCAACTTGCAGACTTTGTCTTCAAGACCTTTGACGACAAATCCATCATGTAAATCACTTCGGTCAGCTCCCCATTCAGGAATACGGTCTTTACATCCATCTGATGTATCACCAACTTATGTATAACTGCTAGAGCGATTAACATCCTGATGGTGGTCATCCGAGCTACTGGAGCGTACGTGTCAAAGTAGTCTATCCCCTGTTTCTGAGAAAATCCCTTGGCTACCAGCATGGCCTTGAACTTGTCAATAGTTCCATCTGCCTTCATCTTCTTCTTGAAGATCCATTTACATCCGATGGGCTTCTCTCCTTCAGGTAGATCTACCAACACCCATGTGTTATTGGAGGTGATAGAGTCAAACTCGTCATTCACTGCCTCCTTCCAGAAGATAGCATCTCTGGTCTTCATCGCCTCATCATAGGTAAGCGGATCTGCTTCCACATGATAGGTGACAAAGTCATCTCCGAAATCTTCCGGTCTCCTCGCTCGCTTAGCTGACAGCTCTGCGAGTTCTGGTACAAGAGTTGTTTCCTCAATAACAGCTTCTTCTTGGACTACTGGCCCATATGAGATTTCAGTCTCATTTGCACCTACATCATTTTCCGGAAAGTCCGAAAGAACAATGTTTTTGTCTTTTGCAAACTTGTCTTCAAAGTATTCAGCATCGCGAGATTCGATGATATGATTTGACTCAATATCAAGAAATCTCCTAGCATCACTCTTCTCGGCATACCCCAAGAAGATCGCCTTCGTAGTCCTTGTCCCTAGCTTCTGAATCTTCAGATCTGGGAGCTTCACATACGCCAGACACCCCCACACTCGAATGACATTCAAGTTTGGTCTGACTTTGAACCAGAGTTCATGAGGAGTTACGTCCGAAGTTGCATATGGCACTCTATTTAGAATAAAAGTGGCCGTCAATGCAGCTTCTCCCTAGTAGCATTTAGGAAGACCCGCGGTTAGCAGCATTGAGTTCATCATTTCTGTCAACGTTCTGTTCTTCCTCTCCGCTACTCCGTTGGATTGAGGAGAATATGGAGCAGTAGTCTCACATATGATTCCATGTTCTTTGCAGAACGATGCGAATTCATGAGACCTGTACTCTCCACCTCGATCACTCCTTTACCTCTTGAGTTGTTGTCCAGTCTGCCGTTCAGCTTCGGCCCTGAACTCTCTGAACTTCTCGAAGGCTTCGTCTTTAGACTTGAGCAAGTAGACGAACGCGTATTTTGAGAAGTCGTCGATGAAGGTTATGAAATACTTCATCCCGGCCTTCGTGGAGAAATGTTTGAAGTTACAGATATCGGAGTACACCAACTCCAGAAGATCTGTGCTTCGATTGACCCGATGAAAGGGTTTCCTTGTGATCTTCGTCTGAGCACACACTTCACACTTCTCTACCTTACCCCCATATTTGGAGATAAGTCCTAGACTAGACATTTTGTTAATTCTTTTACAATGAACATGTCCTAGTCTATTATGCCACAACTCAAGAGAATAATCAGAAAATACAACTGCATTAATGTCTTCAAACTGGTTGACAAGCTGAATTTTAAACATTCTTTCGATTTGATAAGCCTTTCCGAAGTATGTTCCTTTCTTGGACATCACTATCTGACCAGCATTGATGTCCATCCTCAAGTCTGCGTTGCAGAGCAGGCTCCCAGAGATCAGGTTCTTGGCAATCGCCGGAACATGCTTCACACCTTGAAGCGTCGGAGTGTTCCCAGAAGTGAGTTTCAGTTCTACGGTCCCGATCCCCAGAACTTCAGCTTGGGCCTGGTTCGCCATGACAACCTTCTCAGATATCGGCTGGTACGTGACGAACCATTCCTTGCCAGAACAGACATGGCAAGTCGCACCAGTGTCTATCCACCAGTCAGAGTCAACCCCCACATTTGTGACCTGTACGATCATAGCAACAAAGTTAGAAACTAATGAAACCTTATTAGGCTCACATTTCTCTGATTATTTAGGCTTAGATTTGCATTCACTCTTGTAGTGGCCTTTCTTGCCACAATTGTAACAAGTCACGTGGGACTTAGTCTTCTGTTGCTTGAAAGAAGGACCCTTCACTTTTAGATTAGTGAAGTCCTTCTTCTTGGGATGAGAAGCCGCCTGCTTCCCTTTGGGATCTCTCGTCTGCACAAGATTGGCTTTAGCCAACTGTTTGGACAGAGTGTCCACCTTCTGTTGGGAACGCATCTCGTCCTCAACATGGATCTCTTGCAGTAGATCTCCCAAGCTAATGTCTAGCTTCTTTCTGTGCATCCTTGCATAGAAGGTACTCCATCCAGCAGGAAGTTTTGAGACGATCCCTCCGACGACAAACTTGTCGGGAAGGGGCATCTCTTCGTCTTCCAGTTTCTGACGCAGCTTCAGAAATTCCTTTACCTGTGGCAGCATGGACTTTTCATCCTCAAAGAGCAATTTGTGATATTTTTCAACCACAAACATTTTGCTCCTGTTCTTGTCTTCTTCATACAGATTTTCCACAGACTCCCATATGTCTCTGGCAAGTTCCTTCTTCGAGTAGGATTCTGCCAGGGAGTCCTCCATAGCATTCAGGATGAGAAGCCTGCAGATGCTATTTTCCCTTCTCCACTTGGCCTGGAGTTTGGTAGCCGCGTTGATTGCGGCAGTAGATCCAGTGTCTGGAACAGAGGGTTCTTCCTCTAACAGAACATGATAAACGTCTTTCAGTTGAAGAGTTAGGTAAACCTTTCTCTTCCAGACTTGATAGTGCTCTCCATCGAACTTTTCCAACTTACAGAAGTCCGATTGGAGGAGCGAAGTATTAATGTTTTCCATCTACACGGATCTTGCTTTGACATTGTTAATCCCGAGGCTTAATCAAAGATGGAAAAACTGAGCAATCGAGATCTGAGATGTCACACAAAAAACTTTACAGTGATCAAACTCAAGATCTACGATGGTACAATAAACCAAATAGCCAAATTACAATCTGAAGGAGGGAAATAGAGAAGAGAAGATCTCTCGTTCTTCCTTGCAAACGTGTTGCAATCGGGACAGAACGAGTTACAATAATCTGGAAAAAGATTAGATGAAGAACAGTTGCTGGGGTGTCAAAACACCGTTGCTCAAAGCAAGATTCGCCCCACACGATCTGCTTCCAGGAACCAGCAAGTAGAAGAACTTGTGGAACGCTCGAAGTCACCTCTGTTCTGACTCCTCGGATGGACTTGCAATGGCGGCAGCAGCTCTCTCTCTCTTTCTCCTTTTCTAACTTGTATTTTCGTAGTAGCCACAAAGGAGGCCAGAAGAGAGTATATATAGAGAGAGGGTGGAAACCCTAGCCGCCTCTTCAGTTATGGAAAGATTGAATCAAATCACAAAAAGATAGCAACGAATTAATTCTAATCCCACAAAGATAGAAACGAAATTAATTCAAATTCCACAAAGATAGGATCTGAATTAATCGCATTGATTCATCCTTTCCATAACTGATTTGTAATCTGCACAGTCAGCGTAGCCCTCCATGCGGCAGCAGCAGCAGCAGCCTGGCCGCATGGACCGCTTGGGCTGCATGGACCACATGAGCCGCATGAGCCGCATGGCCGCATGGACTGCATGGCCGCATGGACCGTATGAGCCGCATGGACCGCTTAGGCCGCATGGACCACATGAGCCCTCCATGCGGCAGCAGCAGCAACAGCCTGGCCGCATGGACCGCTTGGGCCGCATGGACCACATGAGCCGCATGGACCGCATGGCCGCATGACCGCATGACCGCTGACGTGCTAAGTGCAAAGTGCGCCAACAAAATGCCACATTACGCCTCATGAGCCCATGAGCCCGAGTCCGAGTCCGAGTCGCTAAGCCCCGTTGGGGCTTAGCTCCAAATGGAATTAATCCAAGAGAATGACAAAAGCATTAATGCTTAATCCTTGGAGCCTTATTCTTACCTCCTAGTAAAATCACCCACATGGTTCCCTCCTTAGGGTCACCACCCCATGTGCATCTCTCAACAACACAACCAAGTATATATGTTGAGATAACTCATGGTGCATTTTCGATGTGGGATTATAATTTTACAAGGCATGTTGAGAGCAAGCTCTCTCCACGTAAAGAAAGCACCAACATTTTTCTTGCTTCATATATTTTTGAGGCATTGATTTTGTTCGACTTAAAAATCCTGCAAATCAGTGTAGTATAATTTTGGATATCTTTATAAATATCCAAAATCGATAGATTTTGAGGCTATTATTATTTTATTTTATTTTATTTCATATATATCATCACCAAGAAAATATAATTATAACTATTAATATTCTACTATATATTTTTTTTTCTTTTTCATCTTTGTTTCTCTTCTACTTCCTCCAAACGATATCTACTTCCTCCGATAAGTTTTTGAGATTTTATTTTTCCTATAGAGTTTCATATCTTCATCCAGTTAATCATTCTTATAATAACTACATACAAAACTCTGACTATTTTTCTTGTCAATTACAGAATAAAAACTATTTTGTCTATAGTTCTGCATACACCATCACTCTATTTTTTTTTGTTCTCTATAGGTGCTCTTATCATTTACATTTTTTTACACTAAAACTCCCTATGTTATGTGTTTGTTACACGAATCTCTCGTAGCTTAAGAATAAATAGAGGAACACCCTATGTTTTGTGTTAAATACATGGACCACTCATAAGTTTTGTAATTTGTGTAAAAAATATTACACTGACCATCCCTACTTAAAAAAAATATATAAAGGACATGAGATGTCAGTGTATTTATTTTTAAACTAGGAGAGTCCGCGTATAAACACAAAACATAGAGGACGTCAGTGTAAATAACCAATCATTTAATTTTTTTGACGACGCCATCCCACCACATAAAAAAAACATTTTCGATTTTGATTTCTGTTAGAACCCGATTTTTCCAGTCAAATATTTTTTTGGTAGGATTTTGGCTGGGAGTTATTTTACACTTTCTTGGATTGTCTTTACAGTATAAATATTTTTTTACAAGATTTTGTTCTTCTAAAAATTTGTAAGAGCTTTTGTTTATATATGGACATATAAGTAATTTTATTATTGTAATATTTTTTAGAACCAGTCGTTAATGAATTTTCAAGTATGGATTGGACGGACTAATTTAAAAGTCGATACTTAAAACTACCAAAAATTGAACTCCTCGTATCCGTTCATAATCGGTACTCTAAAAACACTTCATAATCGCTACCACAGTTAGCAAACATGTCACAAAACTAATCAACTAAAACTATGATGCCAACTACTGTAAGTGGTCACTTACTACAATTGGAGCATGTAACGGTAAACGAAGTGGTAAGTGAAGTCACTTAGGGGCTGTTTGGATAGATGTAACTCTTTGAAAGTGTAAAAGTGGCACTTACGTCATGATGAGTTGCAGTTGAAAGTGTGAAAGTGGCACTTTCCAAAATATGTTTGGATGTAGTACTTTTTGTCTGCTGCAAGTGGAAGAAAAATGGGTTTGGTGTTTGGATGGTTGTTGAAAGTGGAGAAAAAACGAGTTCGGTCGTTTGGATGGTTGCTGAAAGTGGATATTGGGATTGTAGATATGATAACCCATAATTAAATTAATTATGGAATATTTTCAAAATAAAAATTATCAAATAATTATTGATTATTTTAATTGATATTTTAAATTTTATAAAAGAAAAGAAAATATCATAAATTAACAAAAAAATATTAAAAACAAATAAAATAAATTATCATAATTAAATGAACAAAAAAAATTAATTACCAAAAGTATCATAATTAAATTAAACGAAAAAATGATAACCCATAACTAAATTAATTACGATAATTAAACACAAAAATGTGTTGGCACATTTTATTTTGAGTAATTAACAACATCTTCGTAGTTTAGTCTTCTGTTCTTCAGATTCAAACTTTCTCAGAAGATCTACTACATGGAGTTTCTTCCGTTCAAGAGCCTTCTCCTTCTTCCTTGAAGACTGTAGCAGTTACCGACGTTTCCTGCATAAGACGGCATCTTCCTGCTTAGAGTCTTCGAGTCTGTACTGGTCTAGGTATATCTGTAAACACCTAAGGACGGATGACAGTAAAAAGAACAAGTCAAAAATCAAATAGCTACAGAGCGGCATACCGGCGGTATGCTCCGGCATACCGGCGGTATACCGTTTTTAGAATACAGAAAGTTGCTGTGACAAATTGTCGGCATACCGGCGGCATGCTCCGGCATACCGGCGGTATACCGCTTTTCTTGTCCAGAAAGTTGCTGTGACAAATTGTCGGCATACCGACGGCATGCTCCGGCATACCGACGGTATACCGTTTTTAGCAACCCAAAAGTTGCTGTGACAAATTATCGGCATACCGACGGCATGCTCCGACATACCGGCGGTATACCGTTTTTAGCAACTCAATACTTGCTGTGACAAATTGTCGGCATACCGGCGGCATGCTCCGGCATACCGACGGTATACCGAGTTTCAAATATTTGGTTTTCGAATTGCTCTGACTAGCATTAATGGCCGCATTTAATGCTCTCAAACGGTCATTAATATGACCGTTACCTTTTGGCCGGTATACCGACGGTATGCCGCTGCATACCGACGGCATGCCGGTCTGTCTGTATTCAGAGCATTAAATGCCACCAACTCTTGGTTCTCTTATAAAAGAAAGCTCTCTCTCTCTTTAGCTTTCTCACCAACTCTTTCATAAATTTTCCAACAACCAAGAGCTCCACCATTAATACTCTTCCAAGCTTTTCATTGTCATCTTCTCCCAAAGTGCTAGAGTATTAAAGAGTTGTACATTTTGATCTTCATGTGTTAGAAGATCAACAAGTTCTCATTCTCTTTTGTTTGAAGTTGGCGAGCCTTCGTAAGAAAACTCGTGTGTAGAAGTTGGCGAGTCTTCGGATCCAAACTCGTGTTGAAGTTGGCGAGTTCTTCGGATCCAAACTCGTGTGTACTATTTGGTTAAATAGTGGATTAAAGCCGGAGAGAGTTCCGGGACTGGATTGCCTCAAAAGAGGATACCAGGATACATCCTTACGTTTGCGTTTGATCTTTCTACTCATTACTTTCAGTTGTCTTTATTGC
This sequence comes from Iris pallida, assembly GCA_029216955.1. Taxonomy (NCBI): domain Eukaryota; kingdom Viridiplantae; phylum Streptophyta; class Magnoliopsida; order Asparagales; family Iridaceae; genus Iris; species Iris pallida. The sequence continues at coordinate 3,451,304 of JANAVB010023799.1, forward strand.
ATCAATTATTGTAGTTAATTTTTAATTTCCCTATTCACCCCCCCTCTAGGGTTCTACAATTGGTATCAGAGCTTCGTTCTCTTGATTTGGATTTACACCCTTGAGTGATCCATGGCCTCTAACCCTAGCATCAACACGTTTCACAATGAGGGACACTCCACAAATAGGCCTCCCCTATTTGATGGTACCAACTATAACTACTGGAAGATTAGGATGGGCATTTATCTAAAGTCCATAGATTTCGATTTATGGGATTGCGTGATAAATGGCCTTCCTACTCCTTCCAGAGCTATTGAGGATATTGCTTCTGACACCCTTCGGGAGACACTTGCTGAAAACATCAAGAAGCTTGCTTGTCGAGATGCCAAGGCAATGAATGCTTTTTACTGTGCTCTCGACAGTAGTGAATTCAACCGAATCTCTACTTGCAAGACTTCCAATGAGATTTGGAAGTTACTTGAAGTCACACACGAGGGAACTTCACAAGTGAAGGAATCCAAGATCAGTAGACTCACGCAAGAATATGAGTCTTTTAAAATGAAGCATGATGAATCTATTGCTAGCATGTTTACTCGTTTTGGTGACATTATTAACCCTCTCTCTTCTCTTGGAAAGAAATATCCCGCTCATGAAAAGATAAGGAAGATTCTTAGAGGATTGACGAAAGCTTGGAGTCCTAAAGCTACCGCAATCATTGAGGGGAACGATCTAACCGTCATGAACCTAGAGACCCTCATGGGTAAGCTAATGACTTACGAGCTTGACATGAAGGATCAAGAGGAATCCTCCATTCAAGAGAAGGAGAAGGAGAAGACCAAAGAAAAGGAGAAGACTCTTGCTCTCAAAGCATCAAGGTCCTACTCCAAGGATAGCTCCGACGACAATGAGTCGGACGACGATGAAGAAATAGCTCTCACAGCTAAGCACTTCCGGAAGTTCCTAAAGTTCAACAAGGCCAACCGCTCCAGACGGGACAATGAAGAAGACCCGGCGTGCTATCAATGCAGAAGACCCGGACACATCAAGAGGGATTATCCGATGATACGAAAAGACTCAAGCAAGTACGAGAAGCCTAGCAAGGGAAGCTCGTCCTCCAGAAAGTTCGCCAACACTAGCACTTGGTGTGAAAGCGACGCGAGCGACTCCGACAACGACAAGGAGTGCAAACACAATTCCAACGTCTGTCTCATGGCAACCGATGAGGTACTTGATAATTTTTCCTTAAACACTCTTACCTATGATGATTTGGAGAAAGCCATTCTTGAGTTACATGAAGAACACAAAGGTGTTCGGAATAAATACAAGAAATCTCTTAAGGAGGTTGAGGCTCTTCAACTTGAAATAGAGAGGCTCTCAAGCATCATTATTGATGTGAAGGGAAAATCTCCTATTTCTGACACGGATGAAATAGAGTCTTTGCGACTCAAGTTTCTAGAATCTCTTGACACCATCAAAAAAAGGGATGATGAGATTCTATCCATGAGAAGTGCTTATGAATTTGCTATGCGCAAATGTCAAGATGCTAATAGAAGAGAATACACCACTTCTATTAAGTATAATGATCTTCTTACACGGAGTAAGAATTTAGGTAATAAGAATACCACTCACATGCATGCTCCTAGACACCCTCACACTCATCAAAATGCTAGACATAACCCTTACATGAACACTACACACAACTCCTTCTCTAACACAAGAAAAGGACCTTTTGTTAAGAAGAACACCTCACATCATGCTTTTTACTATCATCATAACACTCATGGTCAAACTTCTCACACTAGAAACTCACATATGCACAACACTCACACTTCTTCTAAATCTTCTTTGATGTGCAATTATTGTGGTTTGATCGGACATACTTCTAATTTTTGTTATACAAGGAAACAAGTTGACATGAAAGTGCTTAAATGGGTTCCTAGAACTAACAATCAAGGACCCAAACAATCATGGGTACCAAAATGTTCATCTTCAACTTATGTTGTAGGTGACGAATCCTTCTCATGCTAGAAGCAAGTGGATTCTCGATAGCGGTTGTTCACGGCACATGACCGGTGATGCTTCACTTTTTATAACGCTATCGATGAAGAAGGAAGGACACGTCTCCTTCGGTAACAATCTTAAAGGTTATATTATTGGAAATGGTAATATCGGTTCTCCTCCTTATCCTTGTATTAATAATGTATGTATTGTTAGTAATCTCAAGAATAACCTCCTTAGTATTAGCCATCTTACCGATAATGGCTATGATATCAAGTTTGTTAAACTCAAATGCTACATTACCGATAGCTCCAATGGAACTATTGTGTATGAAGGCATTAGAGAAAACAATATTTATGTTCTTTATCTTGTTGAAGGTACTAACAATGACAGGTGCCTAGTTGCAAAGAACGATGAGAGTTGGCTTTGGCACATGAGGCTTGGACACGCCAACATGGATACCATCTCTCGCCTCGCCTCCAAGAAGCTTGTACGAGGACTTCCTAGTATCCCTTTCAAAAAGGATATGGTATGTGAAGAATGCGAGAAAAGTAAGTTGACCAAGTCATCCTTCAAATCCATCAACTCTGTGAGTACCACTAGACCCCTTCAACTTATTCATATGGATCTTTTCGGGCCTAGTAGAGTAGCTAGCCTTGGTGGCAAACTTTATGCTTTTGTTTTAGTTGATAATTTTTCGAGATTTACTTGGGTTATTTTTCTTGCTTGCAAAAGTGATACTTTTTGTGAATTTGTTATTTTTTGTAAACGTGTTCAAAATGAGAAAGGTTTTTCTATCAACAAAATTAGGAGTGATCATGGAGAAGAATTTGATAATGTTGATTTCAAAAGATTTTGTGAAAAGAATGATTTTGGACATGATTTTGCTTGTCCTCGTACTCCTCAACAAAATGGTGTTGTGGAGAGAAAGAATAGAACCCTTGGCGATATGGCCCGGGTTATGTTAAACCAATATAAGCTCCCCCAATATTTTTGGGCGAAAGCCGTTAATACGGCGTGTCAGATTATTAATAGAGTCTTAATTAGACCTATTACTAAGAAGACTCCTTATGAGCTTTGGTTCAACAAAATTCCTTCTAAGTTTTTGGTTGCAATTGTTTTATTTTGAATACCAAGGATAACCTAGGCAAGTTTGAAGAAAAAGCCTATGAAGGAATATTCCTTGGATACTCTACTCATAGTAAAGGTTTTCGTGTTTTTAACAAAAGAAGTCTTGTTGTCGAAGAGTCAATCAATGTCTCTTTTAATGAACTCAACTCTTCTACATTCTCCTCTTCCGAGGATATTGATGACATCTCGTTTGGGTTGGAGAACTCCTCTATTGAGGATCGTCCTTCTTCATCTAACAATGAAGTTGTGACCCATTCTAAAGAATCTCCTCCTCTCGAGCCTCCTCCAAAGGATCTCCCAAGAGAATAGAGATTTGTCACCAATCATCCTAAGGAGCTTATCATTGGGGATCCTTTCTCAAGTGTTAGCACAAGATCCGCCACTCGTGATCTTTGTGCCAATGTGGCTTTTATCTCTCAAATAGAGCCTAAAAATGTTAATGATGCTTTTCTTGATGAATTTTGGATAATAGCTATGCAAGATGAGCTAAATCAATTTGAGCGAAGCAAGGTTTGGGAACTTGTCCCAAAACCTAGCAATCACCCCATTATTGGAACTAAATGGGTGTTTCGCAACAAACTTAATGAAGATGGGTTAGTGACTCGTAACAAAGCCCGATTGGTTGCTCAAGGCTATAACCAAGAGGAAGGCATTGACTACGACGAAACCTATGCTCCGGTTGCACGTCTTGAATCCATTCGTATGCTTTGTGCCTTTGCTTGTTTTAATGACTTTAAGCTATTTCAAATGGATGTTAAAAGTGCTTTTTTAAATGGTATTATTAAAGAGGAAGTTTATGTTAAACAACCTCCCGGTTTTGAAGATTTTCAATTTCCTAATCACGTCTTCAAACTCCATAAAGCCCTTTATGGCCTCAAACAAGCTCCACGTGCTTGGTATGAGCGTCTTAGCTCTTTTCTTGTTTCTCACAATTTTTCAAAGGAAAAAGTTGACACCACACTTTTTATTAAATCCCTTGATGGGACTCTCTTATTGGTTCAAATTTATGTTGATGATATTATTTTTGGTTCTACTAACAACACACTTTGTGTAGAATTTGTCAAAGTTATGCAGGAAGAGTTTGAAATGAGTATGATGGGTGAACTCTCCTTCTTCTTGGGATTACAAATCAAACAAGGACCTAAAGGAACCTTCATCAATCAAGCAAAATATACAAAGGACCTCCTCAAGCGTTTCGACCTTGACTCATCCAAATCAATGAGGACTCCTATGGCCACAACGACAAAGCTTGACAGTGATGAAGATGGCACATCGGTCGACATTCGTAAGTATAGAGGTATGATCGGTAGCTTACTCTATTTAACTGCTAGCCGTCCGGATATCATGTTTAGTGTTTGCTTGTGTGTACGATATCAAGCCAATCCAAAGGAATCACATTTGAGTGCCGTTAAGCGCATTTTTCGTTATCTCAAAGGCACCATTAACATGGGTCTTTGGTATCCAAAATCCTCATCCTTTGAGCTTCACGACTTTTCGGATGCAGATTTTGCCGGATGCAAGATTGACCGCAAAAGCACTAGTGGCACTTGTCAATTCCTCGGGAAGTCCTTGGTATCGTGGTTTAGTAAGAAGCAAAACTCTGTTGCTCTTTCAACCACTGAGGCAGAGTATATTGCGGCTGGTTGTTGTTGTGCACAAATTCTTTGGATGTCACAAACACTTTTAGATTATGGCATTTCTCATTCTTGTACCCCTATTAAATGTGATAACACTAGCTCTATCAATCTCACGAAAAACCCGATTTGTCACTCACGCACGAAGCACATTGAAATTAGACACCATTTTCTTCGTGACCATCAGCAAAAAGGAGATATCCGTCTTGAATTTATTGATACTACCTATCAATTAGCCGATATCTTCACTAAGCCTCTCCCGAAGATCGCTTCTCTTTCCTTTGCCATGAACTAGGCATTTTGTCCTTTGATCCATAGTCCCATTCGGCCGGCACACCGACGGTATACTACGGCATACCGGCGGCATGCCATTTTTCCAAGCAGAATTATGTTCTGTTTCGAAACTCGGCATACCGTCGGTACACGTCGGCATACCGCCGGTATGCCGGATGGAGGCGGACAGGACACGTACTCTGAGATCCGGGCCCACTTTTTCATCTATCTTCCTTTATTCTTTTTATCATATCTTTATTCCCTCTCATCCATCCCATCCCTCTTAACTACCCATCTCCTCAACTCCCTTCCTATTTATTACTCTTCACATCACTTCCCCCTTTCTCTCCTCTTTTTACTCCACTCTCATTAATTCTTCCCATCACCTTTTCATCTCCCCACTTTAATCCTCATCTACAACCGTTCCCTCCCTACCCCCCATTTCAAACTCATCTCTTCATCTTCCTCCTCTACTTTAAAAACCCTATTTCTTCCATCTCCTCTCTACTACTTCTCTTCCACACCCAAGCACCAAATCCCTCTACATGGCAAACCCTAAGCGCCCCCGATCCTCCTCTTCCTCCATGTTCAACCCCTTCGTCCCAATGGCGCTACCTACCGGCTATGACCAACGCGTCTTCTCCAACTCTCTAGCGGCCGACCTTTGGTTCCAGCACTTCGTCCATCACAACGTGTTCAAGGGACGGGCGATCAACTGGAACCTCTTCCCCGGTCACGTCCCTCTGTTTGACGACGCCGGTCTCTCCTCTCTTCTTCGGCGCCAAATTCCTGTCTACCCCGCTGCTGTCCGACTTTTCTATTACAACATGCGAGGGGATGACGACGATCCATCCGCCATTCAATCTATGGTCAATGACCGCCACTTCCGTCTTACTTCTCGGGAAGTGGGGAACATCTTAGGCATCCCGGACAAAGGGGAAGCGTTACCATCTTTGGGTGCTCTCAACTCCTCGGCAGCGTCACCTTTCGACGAATTCTGTCGTATCATCTGCAAGGGTCCCAACCCTCCTGCCATCCCGGCCCTCTCTGTCCAGCTGGAGCCGTTTTACTACGAGCTCCATCGGATCGTGTGCCACACTCTTTTTCCTAAGGGCGGGAACTATGACGCTATCACCGGTGATGCCCTCGTCTGCATGTATCATCTCTATGCCCGGAAGCGATTCTCCTTCCCGAAGACTCTTCTTCTGCAATTCCGACGTGTCTTGCCTTCGGGGAAGCAGAATCTCTACTATGGCTCTTTTATCACTCTGCTTATGGAGGCCAAACATGTTGACCTGTCTCTCTGCTCCTCGGATGGCGTCCCCTCATATCTTGTTGTCTCCCGTACCCTTGCTGGCGCCTCTACTTCCCGTGCCTCATCTTCCCAAGAGCAACCGGCATCCACTCCTGCTGCTCCCACATCTACCCCTCCTACTTCGGGCCGTTATATGCCGCTCACTCAGCAGCACTTTGATCTGCGGATGGCCCAGGCGGAGGAGCAGATGCGGGCCCACACTCGTGGACTTGGCACCCTGATCCAGTCTCGTTTCCACGATCAGGGGTATTTTATTCAGCGTACTCTGCAAGACCGGGATGCCTTTTTGGATCTTAATCTTCAGGATCCCATGTACACGGCCCCGCGTTTCTCTGACCCCAATACCTATGGGTTTATGTACCCTGACGGCATTGATCCTTTTGGCGCCTTCCAGCAAGCTCAGGGTGATGATGATGATGATCCGGCTGAGGATTAGGGATGGACTTCCTTTTGGTGATGGTTTCGGTTTTTGAGTGTTTCTAGTTTTTATGTGTTTGTCTTTATGTTGTCTTTTGTGGTCCTTCGGGGACCGGTGTGTGGTTGTTACTAGTTGTTTGCTGTCCTTCGGGGACTTTATCTATGGTTGTCTCTAGTGTCCGGCTCTCGTTGTGGAGAGTCTTTTATTTTATCACTATGCTATGTATGGGTCCAGCATGTATTCACTTCCTACTTCAATATATTAATGCATGCTTCTCTTTATATACTCGTGTCATTTTTATTATGCACTATTTCTATTGATTATTCCCATCTTTGACTAAGTGACAAAGGGAGAGAAATCGTATTGAGGGGGAGCTGTCTACCTACGGGGGAGCTACTCCCTGAAGATGCTATCTCTCTATTTTGTCAATTATCAAAATGGGGGAGTTTGTTGGCACATTTTATTTTGAGTAATTAACAGCATCTTCATAGTTTAGTCTTCTGTTCTTCAGATTCAAACTTTCTCAGAAGATCTACTACATGGAGTTTCTTCCGTTCAAGAGCCTTCTCCTTCTTCCTTGAAGACTGTAGCAGTTACCGACGTTCCCTGCATAAGACGGCGTCTTCCTGCTTAGAGTCTTCGAGTCTGTACTGGTCTAGGTATATCTGTAAACACCTAAGGACAGATGACAGTAAAAAGAACAAGTCAAAAATCAAATAGCTACAGAGCGGCATACCGGCGGTATGCTCCGGCATACCGACGGTATACCGTTTTTAGAATACAGAAAGTTGCTGTGACAAATTGTCGGCATACCGGCGGCATGCTCCGGCATACCGACGGTATACCGCTTTTCTTGTCCAGAAAGTTGCTGTGACAAATTGTCGGCATACCGACGGCATGCTCCGGCATACCGACGGTATACCGTTTTTAGCAACCCAAAAGTTGCTGTGACAAATTGTCGGCATACCGACGGCATGCTCCGGCATACCGGCGGTATACCGTTTTTAGCAACTCAATACTTGCTGTGACAAATTGTTGGCATACCGGCGGCATGCTCCGGCATACCGGCGGTATACCGAGTTTCAAATATTTGGTTTTCGAATTGCTCTGACTAGCATTAATGGCCGCATTTAATGCTCTCAAACAGTCATTAATATGACCGTTACCTTTTGGCCGGTATACCGACGGTATGCCGCTGCATACCGACGGCATGCCGGTCTGTCTGTATTCAGAGCATTAAATGCCACCAACTCTTGGTTCTCTTATAAAAGAAAGCTCTCTCTCTTTAGCTTTCTCACCAACTCTTTCATAAATTTTCCAACAACCAAGAGCTCCACCATTAATACTCTTCCAAGCTTTTCATTGTCATCTTCTCCCAAAGTGCTAGAGTATTAAAGAGTTGTACATTTCGATCTTCATGTGTTAGAAGATCAACAAGTTCTCATTCTCTTTTGTTTGAAGTTGGCGAGCCTTCGTAAGAAAACTCGTGTGTAGAAGTTGGCGAGTCTTCGGATCCAAACTCGTGTTGAAGTTGGCGAGTTCTTCGGATCCAAACTCGTGTGTACTATTTGGTTAAATAGTGGATTAAAGCCGGAGAGAGTTCCGGGACTGGACTGCCTCAAAAGAGGATATCAGGATACATCCTTGCGTTTGCGTTTGATCTTTCTACTCATTACTTTCAGTTGTCTTTATTGCATCAATTGTTGTAGTTAATTTTTAATTTCCCTATTCACCCCCCCTCTAGGGTTCTACAAAATGCATTAACTATTATAATTAAATTAATTATCATAATTAAAAAGAGAGATTCTTTTTCAAAATGGGTCTCTTTTCTTGGTAAGGACTGTTGTCATATAATTACAGCTTCTTAATAATAGTTAATGCATTTTGTGTGTAATTACAGATTCTTAATAATAGTTAATGCATTTTTGTGAGTACTACCACAGGCTGAGTGCGATTTATGTACTGAGGGGCTCATTCAAAATGGGTCTCTTATCACCACAAATCTCTCTCCCACACGTATGTTTCCAGAGTCTCCCCCCCCCCCCCCTCTCTCTCTATCCACCATTTCTCCACACCTATTTCTCTTCGTCGCCGCCTCTGCGAGGCCCACGCCGCCTCCGCGAGGCCTCCTTCGTCGCCGCAAACTCGCCTACCCAAGGCCATCTCCGTCGTGGCTTCTGGACTTCGCCGCCAACTCGCCCACGCGAGGCCATCGCCGTCGCCGCCTCCGCGAGGCCCTCGCCGTCGTCGCCGCCACGAGGCCCCCACCATCGTCGTCGCCACGAGGCCCCCACGCCGCTTCTGAGAAGTTCTCTCTCCCTTCTCTCTAAAAAAATCCTTCACTTCTCTCCTCTCTCCTCCGGATCTGAGGAGTTTCAAGTGAGTTCCATGCAAAAAATTGGGGATGTTAAAATAGAACAAAACGTGGGGGACAGGAACTGCAAATAGTCCACTTCAAAGAATTTTTTTGAGTTTCAATAGTTGCAACAAAACAAGGGATCTCTTGCGAGTTCAAGCCAGTTACCATTTTTTTCTCAGTTACAGCTCAGTTCTGAGCAACCAAACAGGCCCTTACGGTGAAGTGAAGTCCCGTAAGTGAAGTTCACTTACGACGTTGACAGGATAGAAACAGATCCCCTGCGAGTCTCTCACTGGTCTTAATCCATTTCATCATTCCACCACTTTTCTCTACCATTCCTACTGACACACTAACCATCAAATCTCTGAAATTTAGGGTTTTTTTTTTAATATTTTTTTCCTCTCTCTTCTCCATTCCCTCTCCGAGCACTCCGTAGATCGACTCCAGGTACTCTCGCTTCTCCACTGCTCGACGCCTCCTCTTTTATTTCCTGCGAATTCCTGAAAAGTTTACTAATTTCGTGGTGGATCGTTCTTTTTTCCTTCTAGGGTTTGATTTGGTGAAGTCGCGGCGAATTGGGTCGATTAGAGCCTCGCATTGCGCCCATCGGTGCGGATTTTCTCTAGGCAGGGTAAGCTTGCTCTTAGATTTCTCAATTTTTTGCTGAATCTTGTTGGTAGTGATAGGTAATCTTTAGTTAGGGGTCAAAGGAACAATCTTGCTGGGGAATTTGGGGGAAAGTTGGGATTTTTTTTTTTATCGTGCAAACTTTACTCACGCTACACTCACTATTTCTTAGTTATTTGGGGGAAGTCTTGATTTTTTGTAAAGTTTTTTTTTGGGTGGGTTTAGGATTTGCATAGATGCGATCGCTGTGAATTACGTTGATTCAAGCCTCACATTTCTTTTTAATTGTCAAGTTACTGAATGTTGTTGGTAATTCTATGTCAAACGGAGTGCATAGTGAAGTAATCTTCATCCGGGGCGTAACGGAAAAATCTTTGCTGTAGCGTTTGGCGTAAAGTTGGAATTTTTTTGTATTGAACGAATGGGGATTGTGTATTTTTGTTAGTTATTATGGTCTAAGTATGTATTTTTGTTGTGAATAGTTTACTCATACGCCCAATGGTGATCTGCTTACCCTACTTTCACTATTTCTTAGTTGTTTCGTGCATAGTCTTGAAAGCTTACCAATTTTTGGTGGATAGTTATTCTTGGGGTTTTCTTCCTTGCGATCACAGTGAATTGTGTAGATTTGAACCTCACATTGCTCTAATAGTAGGGGTGCAAATTTTGTCAAGTAAAGGTAATTTACTATTTAATTTCTCATTTTACCGAATCTTTGTTGCAATTCTAATTAATATTTATTTGGGGCTTAAGGGAACAAGCTTGCTATAGTATTTGGCAACGTTGAAATTTTTGTGTAGGGGATGTGTATATTTGCTACTTAATATGTCTAAAGAATGGATTTTATTGTGCATGTTTTACTCATCTACCCAACCATGATTTGTATATTTTGAGGATAACGGTGTTGACACACACATACACATAACCCTCGGTTCTCACCACAACTTTGCAGTATTGGTGAGGGTTGAATGTTAGACATTTATATTATTCCATGGAGTTTTGTTGTAGTTGCAAAGACTTTAACATGTTATTAGCTGTCAAAGCTTGTATGGTAGGCCATTTTTAGCGGATTTTGAAAGGATTATACTGATGTACGAATCCAACACTCAACCCCAAAAAATGTGCATTTGACTTGCGAGGACGTGTTTGATTAATGCTTAACCCTCAACCTTCACTACAACTCAGAGTTTTTGTGCAGGGGGATGGACTTTAACAAGATACGAGGTGTCGTTTGAGCCCTCTCATTTAAATCCTACATTTCCTTGATACTCATAGCTGGCCGGTGCCGATGTTTCTGACATTGGAAGTGCGGCATGCCATGTTTATGGGTAAATTATTGTTGTTTTGAAGATGTTAAGTATTATATATTAAGTATTAGTGGGCTTTAGTCCCACATTGCCTAGAACAATAGTAAGAGGGGTTAGCCTCTCCTATATATATGTAGTTCTCCTAATTAATAAAGATTATTCCATTATTCTATTCTACATGGTATCAGAGCCATAACCCATCCACCCCTCCCTCTAAAAAAAAAAACCCTAACCCCACTGCTATAGTACCCGCCCCTCACCTGCCAGCTACAATATGTTGATAGCTACAAAGGACTTACCAGTCATACTCAGTCTCTGGTGGCTACTATTGATGAGATTCAGATTTCCATAAACGTTGAGAAGGGTCTCAAATATTCCGGTTGACGTGCTGCTATGAACGAGGAGATGAAAGCTCTCCGGGAGAACCATACTTGGGACTTAGTCGATTTACCTCCCGGTAAATAGGAAGTAGGTTGCAAATGGGTATTCATGATCAAGGTGAAACCAGATGGCTTTCTTGATCGCCTAAAGGCTCGTCTGGTGGCCTTAGGATATTCTCAGACCTATGGTGAGGATTATTTTGAGACATTCTCTCTAGTTTCCAAAATGATGTCTGTTCGTGTACTTTTGACCTTGGTTGTTCGTTATGACTGGCCGTTGCTTCAGCTGGATATCAAGAATGCTTTCCTCTATAGGGATCTTGATGAAGAAGTATATGTGATACAATCTTCTGGGTTCGTTGCAAGGGAGGGTAAAGTGTGTCATCTACGGAAGGTCCCCTATGGTCTAAAACAATCATCTCGTACGTGGTTTGGTCGATTTACATATGTTGTTACTCAGTTTGGCATGTGTCAATCAAAGAAGGATCATTCAATATTCTACCGACAGACATCAGCTGGAAGGATACTACTGGGTGTCCATGTTGATGATATTGTAATCACGGGAGACGACAACCAGGGTATTGCATGCCTCAAGAAGTTTCTGGGAGAACAATTTTAAACCAAGGATATGAGATCATTGAACTATTTCTTAGGCATTGAGGTCACACGGGGTAAGCGGGACATTGTAATGTCTCAAAGAAAGTATGTGTTGGACGTACTGAATGATGCAGGAATGATGAGCCAAGGGAGCAACCTCACCTATGGATCCAGGGGCTAAATTACTTTCCGACGAGGGGGTCCTGATGACCAATCCAGATCAGTATCGACGAGTAGTTGGAAAACTCAACTACTTGGCAGTCATGATTCGTCCGGACATCTCTTTCGCAGTTAGTGTTGCAAGTAGATTTATGGTTTCTCCAAGAGTTGTATATTGGCAGGCAGTTCTCAGAATCCTGTGCTATCTAGTCAAGAATCCAGAAAAAAAAATTCAGATGAAAAATCATGGACGCACTCGTGTTGAGTGTCTTACTGATGCTGACTAGGGTGTAAGTCCGACAGATAGACGATCTACATCTGGCTACTCTGTATTTATTGACGGAAACTTGGTGTCTTTGAAAAACAAGAAGTAGAGTGTAATAGCACGATCAAGTTCAGAAGCAGAGTATAGAGCTATAGCTCATGGCACAACAGAGGTGTTATATATGAAGCATCTTCTACAAGAGTTTGGAGAAGAAGCAGGATCGAGCACAATAGATATGTGGTGTGATAATTAATCTGTTATCCATATTGCTACCAATCCTGTATTTTATGAAATGACGAAGCATATTGAAATCGACATCCATTTCGTCCGTGATGAGTATACAAAGGAGATGATAAAATTTTACCATGCGAGGACCGGTGATCAGATAGCCGATATCTTCATGAAGTCTCTTTTAGGTCCTCGGGTTCAATTTTTATGTAACAAGCTGGACATGATTGACATTTATGCTCCAGTTTGAGGGAGGGTGTTAAGTATTAGTGGGCTGTAGTCCCACATTTCCTAGAACAATAGTGAGAGGGGTTAGCCTCTCCTATATATATGTAGCTCTCCTCATTAATAAAGATTATCCTATTATTCTATTCTACAGAAGATATACTTGTAATAGGTAAATTAATGTTGTTTGAAAGGTATACTTGTAATGTTTACATTCTCTTTCATGAGTGAGCATCATTGTTATCTCAGCTGAACGAGGTCATGAGGGAGCTTATGGTATTTCCCCTCCAACTTGTACTTTCACTTAGTGGGAGAACTTGTTGCATTGTATGCATCATTCCGTACCAGGGGCTTGAACTAATTGACCTACAACCCTGCACTCCTTATTTGTTGCATCTGTTATTAAATATACTCGATCCTGATTTCCAGAATTTTGATATTAATAGATTTATATCTATATATTGCTTTCTAACATTATGACCATATCACTATTGGAAGTTTTGAGGAAATGTAGATAACCCTCAACCCTCCTAACAGTTATATCGTTTTGGTGTAGTGGCAACCCAGGTTGAAATCTCGTATAGACCTGCGTTCTATACAAAATTTTCAAAAACAATGCTGCTGCTAGTCCAGCTCTCAGCCCATAAATGGGCATTCAATTTACGGTGGCCTATTGGAATGAAATATAAGTTTATAACTCTCAACCATCATCACAACTCTAGAGTTCTTCCCTCATCACAACTCTAGAATTCTGGTTTAGTGGCAGGGATTTAAAGTAACAACCAACAATCACCACCACCCAACAACGAATTCCACTTTTCAAAAAATGCTCTAAATGTTTTAAACATCAAGGGATCTCGCGTCTAATTACATCTGAAGTAAGCGGTTTGGTAGTTGATCACTTGTCTATTTTCTATTGTCCATTGGCTGTCTGCACAAAATTTTCTGACGTTTGATATCCTAGTTTAGGAACCACTTGATTCCAGGTCGATTTTGGAGGTCCAAAGGTGTGAATAGTGTGATGTAGCTCCACCTATATGGGCACCCCAGGAAAGATCTATACCAGGATTACCATAAAATTTATTACCCATTTAGTAGGTAGTGGTTGAATTTTTTGTTTTTATTACAACGAATTTCATGATTTGACAAAGTTGCATGGATACAAGTATGACACTGAATGATACAGACAAGGCCATACACAACATTGATTTTGGTGTGTCAGTGCGTACCAGAGTGCATATGTCGTGTCTGATATGTGTCGGAGACAGCATGACACAAACCACACCAATTGTTAGAGTGTTTGTGCTTCCTAGTTTGACAAAAAGATTCTTTCTTGTCTTGAATCTTTCTACCTGATAATGATATTGTCCCCAATTGATTTTAGTTATATTCATTGGGACACTTCTCTATTTTTTTTAGTTACATAATTATAAACTTAAAACTACTTTTTGTGCCTGAAGTTAAATTCCAGTCATGTACTTTGCTCATAGATGTTTACTTCTATGATGGTAGTTTTAAATAATATGTTCAAGTATTCTCTATGATGAATATGGGAAAACTCCACATCAGAAAATAGGTTTTGGCGAGATTAGGCTTCTTTCTCAATCTCTAGATTAGAATATTTTCAAGTCTATTGACCATCTTCATGCTTGCTTACACCCTAAAAAGGCATATTTTTAATCCGAGTCAAGTATAAACACAATTTGAGTTCATTTATTTGATTACCTTATAGAGGCATTGATTTTTGTTTATTTTTTTTTTCTTGCTTCAGATATCTTTTTTCCATCTCATTCACCAGTCAGGATGCTGATGCATCTTTTGCAGACAATACTCACTCTGATGCACCCGTTCAGGAGCCTGTCAGATGGTTGATTACAAGTCTATTATGTTTGGCAAGCATCCTGATGGGATCATTTCTGATGAAATGTCAAATGATACTGTTTTATTCAATCATGCTAATTTTTTTCTTCATCGAGGATAAGCTGTGCAATGAGCTCAGATGGTAAGATCACGAGGAACTGAACTGTAGATGCTAGATTTACATTTAACTTTTATCCTCAAAATCTTAATTTCATATATCATAGGTGAAGCACTTCTTAGTGTTAAGACGGCAGTTGTTGGTTCTGACGATATCTTTCTCCAGTGGAGGCAAGAAGATCCTGATCCCTGTAATTGGAAAGGGGTGACATGCGACACTCATACTAAGAGAGTAATTTATCTGTATGAACAGGATAAGAAAAGCTTGCTATTTATTTCATATATGCTTTCTTTAGAAACAAGATTCTGTTACTTTTGGATTATGTGAAAATATTATTCTTTAGTCCTACTCCTTGTTTGTGCACATTGTATTTTTCTATTTTCCTTCAACAATTTCAACAAATTTTGTCCCTTAGGTGTACATCTATATCATGTTGAATTAGAAGCAGGTAGCATTGAAACCATGTCTCCAAAAGAAAGACGGAAGAAAATTGCTAGCTAAATAATATTTATGTACATCTTGGGGCTGGCACTCCCCTTCTGATGAACAGGATGCGAAGCCGAAATTTCCGGACATATGAATTGGTTCGTGGAAACAACGAAGGGGTGGGGGTGGGTTAGAACCCGATACCATTGGTTTGGGCATGTGCAACGAAAGTTGGAGTGACAGTATATTCGTTATAGAAGCTTCTAGGACTAGTGTACGCCTAAATGAATGTGGATAGATGCTGTAAAGGACACAGTATTTGCTAATGCTATAGAGGAGATTTCCTTTATAGTGTTGAATGGTAGAAAATGATTCAACTAGCTGACCCCAATAATATGGGATGAAGGCTTTGTTGTTGTAGCGGTCCGAGCTTATAATATATGAGTTATAGGAGCTTCTAGGACTAGTGTACGCCCAAGGTTCTAAACGGCGGTAGACGGGTGCGTGGCGGAGAGGGTCCTCCTACCGCCTAGTCCGCCTAGACGGTTGATACATCTTTGGCATTTTTTACTATTTTACCAATATTTTTTTTTGCACAATATGCATATTTTAAGGATGTTTTATGCATAACTAAGTTGTAGAACAAAGATTTATGAAGTTTTAGTCTTGTAAAAGTGAACCATAGGTCCATAATGCTTGCAAAACTGTTTTGCCAAAATATCTAGTTAAGTATTACTCCGCCTAGGCATCCGCCTACACCGCCTCACCTCCGCCTACGCCGCCATATCTCCACTAGCCGCCTACTCCACCGCTACGGCAAAAGTGATGCGAAGAGCGGCCGCCTAGTGCCTAGGCGCCACCTAGGCGGCTGCCTCGACCGCCATTTAGAACACTGTGTACGCCTAAATGAATGTAGATGGATGCTGTAAAGGACACAATATTTGCTAATGTTATAGAGGACATTTCCTTTGTAGTGTTGAATGGAAGAAAAAGATTCGACTAGCTGACCCTAATAATTTGGGGTGAAGGCTTTGTTGTTGTAGCAGTCCGAGCTTATAGATCGTTCTGGAATCATTCTGGAAACAGAACTGTACAACATCCTCTCTTTGTTGATAATATTTAGTTGGCGTTCTAAACTTTGTGATGCGAATCATTTTGAAAGATCAATCATCAGATGTTATGAAAGCATTCTCCAATGCTGTAGACCATGAATGTTTTCCTTCAATACAACGCAATTAAACTTGGATTTGTTGTTGACACTACTGATGGATTTTACATATCTATGGCTTCTCTTTATGTCTTTCCTCACCAATGAAGTGAAATTTATATAATCTTAAAAAATGTGTGTTATTTGAACTTGTACAATATATATTTTCAGGAGTCTTGCAAATCATAAATTAATTGGGTATTTAGCACCAGAAATTGGGAAGCTAAATCAGTTAAAGCTTCTGTGAGTAGTCTCAGAAAACCTTCTTAGTTAACTGACATTTGATATATGTTTTTGATGAGACTTGAATAACGCTGGTTCTGGATGCTATATCTCTCTCTGTGCCCTAGATCTCTACATGGCAACAGCTTATATGGAACCATCCCTCCGGAGCTAGGAAATTGCACATACTTGCAACATTTGTAAGTCCTTTTTTCATTAAGGAGCATGGAATGTTTATAAATTCTTCAGCAACTGTGTTACTTCATTATGCTAACTTTTTAGTTGTTGGAGTGGAACTCATATATGCTACTTACTCGATATAAATTATTTGCCATGTAATATATTTCTCCAGTGTGCAGTGTTATATCTTCTTAATTCTAATGCTGACAAATTAAAGCAAACCACAATATATTTTGGTAATAAATTGTCTCTGGAAAGTATCTTCATTGGCATATTGCTGCTGGACAACTTGTGGCATACTGTAAAGTAGTTATTTCGCATGTCATTGCTATAGAAGATCAAGAAGGCAAACCAGAAATCTGCAAAGAGAAGTTTTAGACTGTCAAATAGTACAAAGGAAATGAGCTTGGTACAAATCCCTAAATGTAGTTCTTCATTGCCTGAACCTTACCATTGCCAGCATGGCTATGGTCAATCTATGTTAAATTGACCCCGACAAAAACTTTTGAGGATGTTTGTTTGTCTATGAAATATATGGCTAATGCAGGTTACTAAGTGAGAACATGCTCAAGTCCAATGCAAGCTTAAGTACCACTAGTCCATATTCTTTAACTATTTTATCCTTACACCTTGAAGTTGCTCATCAATTTAGCCCAAAGATATCTTTCTGAAGATTGATTTCTGAAATTTGAGACATTGGCATATAGTGATCATCATGTTTGTTCTAAATGGCCCAAAAAACACATCGTATCATGTATTCAAATATCAGGTATTGAGTTTGTTCTAGCTACAATTGATGCTTGGACAGCTGTCATATGGGTAAAGATACATATCATCTTTGTAGGATGCATGTTACTAGCATGCTAAGATACAGTGAACCTTATTAATCATTTATATCACTTGCTTTGTAGCTATACATCTGGATAAAATATTCATCATTCACTGTGGTGTTGCTTGGCTACGGAAACTGTAATGATTCAGAATAAGAACTCTGATATTATACTTATTGGTTATCTTGCAGTTTCTAGTAGACAAAGGAATAGTATTACTTCTAGAATTAAAAAAGGCGATTATATTAATAAATACTGTGTTTTTCAAGTATAAACACAAACAAACACAATTTCTACTAAGCTAAATTATTTAGAAGCTATGTTGCATGGACACGCCAATATGGTGTTCGTATCGTGTCTATACCCATGTCCGTATCTGAATTCATGCAACATAAGTAACTACCTTTATACCTCTTTGAAAATGTCCGTGTCTGTATCTGTATTCATGCAACCTAGTTTAGAAATAGAGAACAGGTAAAAACTTGTAAACAAGGTAGTCAAAGATGCAAGGCGCACGTGAAGTGCAAAGAGTCCATATCGCTCGAGGCACGAGGAGCACTTAAGGCGTGCGTCCGAGCGATGCTGGTTGGGCTAAGATTGCTAGAGTTCGTCTTGCGGCATCGGTTTGGCATGTCTGGAGGGAGCGTAACAGGTGTATCTTTGAGGGGCTAGCTACTCCGCCTGTAGGAATTCTTCATAATATAGAATTCGATGTATCTGTAATGGCCCCTTAACTGGGGAGGGAGAGATGTGAGAATAGTGTATTGTAATACCTTTACTGTGATTTGCGTGGAATAAAATTTACCCTTATTCCAAATATATATATATATATATATATTTGGAACATGTAATTGTGTTACAGACTCCTGGCCTACAAACTCTGTCCGAAGGCCCGCACTCATACTTGTATCTCACCGCATCAGGTTCGACCCAAAGGGGCCCGCACCAGCACTTGTATGAGTATCTCACCTCATCCAACTTGCACTCACATTTATTCCTCCACATGGAATTAAATGTGCTTCTCCCATTGCTCAAACCTGCAACCTCTTGGGAGGATGTGCCTCACTCTAACCACTTGAGCTAGTGGTCATTGGCTATATATATTTTCTTTTTTCAAAATATATATATATGTGTGTGTGTGCGCACACACACACTGGAGTACCCTTTGAATTGAAGTTCTAAGATATTTTTCAAGTGCTTTGTAAGGATAATTCCAAATAATAGGACTTGATTTCATCAAAAGATTGAAATGTTATATATGAACTAAATTACTAATGTAAGAAATAAAACAAACAAATAGTGAGAATTTTGTTTGCAGGAACAATATAAAAATACAGTATACAAAAAAAACATTATACAAAAACAGTAAAAAAGTAAATAGAAAAACAGTATAAAAAATTATACAAAAACAATATAAAAAACGAAAAAAGTATATAAAATAAAGTATTTAAGAAACAATAAAAAAAAAGTCTCCGGGTGCGCCTAGGCGTGTCTTAACCTTCATGCGCCTCAGGAAAAGGCGCGGCTGCATCTTACGAAATGTGCCTCGCCTGGACTACACTGAGACGCTGTCCTTGCGCCTAGGAGCAAGGCGCGCCCTTGACTACACTGCTTGTAAATATTAGAAAATTCGCGTTCCTTTATGTCCTAAACCTAAAGATTGACCTCCTTCCTTTCTCTCTGGAACTCTATCGCTCGCTTTTCAATTCTGTTCTTCATACGATGGCTAAATTCCACTGGAGCCTTCTTGATTTAATTTGTAGTTGAGCTCATCTTACCTTTCAGAACCCAGATTTGAGAAACATGCTTTGGGAACAGCTCTGATGTGGTCCTTATAAATTCTCTTAAATATTAGATACCCAATTGCTTACTCGGCAGCTCTATCTTGAAAGGAAAATTATCTTGTCTAGTGGAATACCTATTAAGTGTTTATGAATTGTTAGAGCCTTGTAGGTAGATGTAAAGTGACTAAAATAAGCCATACATGTGTTTGAGTTAATAGTGAGGGGGATGGGTTGTTGTTGGTGGTGGTTTGGAGAGAGGGGGATGGGGCTCGGGCTGTTGGTGGTGTTACAGAAGTATCCTTGCAAGCAAAATATACTTCAAAATTAATATTTATTCTGTCACTTTTTATGCCTCTTATTTTTCGTGTATCCCTATTTTTTATCTCATGATTTTAGTAACGTTGATCTATCTTTTTGTTAATCATAGCATATCAGATAAACAGGGAGTCTCTTTTATAATGCTTCGGTACCTTATTATTCAATTTTTTTTATGATGATTCCTTGTTTTGGCTCATTTGGACTGTTAATTTGTGGCAATGTTGTATCTTAGTATGGCTTCAGAATAACATTCTATGCATTGAATTTAGAAGGTAACAAGTACTTTTTATCTTACCAGATACTTACAAGGGAACTATTTAAGTGGGATAATCCCATCGGAGTTTGGTAACCTTTTGGAACTTGAGACTTTGTGAGTTGTCTTCATTATATTTATTTATGTACTAGCTTGTTAGAGCTGGATGACATGCTAAACTTTTTTTTATATGGATGTGGAGGAAGTTATATGAACTGAACAACATTTCAATTTGTATCAAGTTTATGTACTTCGAAGTTTTTCGGAGCTTTGTGTGTCATCTTGTAATCTACTCACTAATTTAGGAAAATAATTCTCAAAGTTTTCCAATCCACTATGTTTAATTTAAATGGCCATTCATAGTACTATTCAGATTCAGTTGTGTAAGTTCCCCTAGTCATTTTATGTTCTATATGATGATTATAGTTCCGTTAGTACTTCACGATCTAAGAGGCTGTGTAACATTCTTTCAGTTTTAATTTAAGTTTACAGTTGTGAAACTTCATTGCTACCTATTATACGATCCGGATAGAGTAAAAAGAGGTCATATATATTTTACCATAATTATCTAATAGGAACTCTCGAATTTCCTTGGTAGGGATATCTCCAGCAATGCTTTGAAGGGATCGATTCCTCTATCTCTCGCTAATTTGACAAAACTTAAGTTATTGTAAGTGGACTAGTTGTATTCAAGAAAATAGTGTATGAATTCATTGCATAAACATCTAACTTATTTTGTTAACTTTGCAATCTTAAAGTAATGCCTCGATGAACTTTTTGACGGGAACTATACCATCTGATGGCGCACTCTCCAGATTTACTGAAAATTCGTAAGTGATGTATTGCCTGTAATATATTATTTTTTTGGGCATATTTCATGGCTTTTTGTTGTAGATTTAGCCAAGTTCTGTTTGAGTGAGAGTCTGAAATTTATGTCTTAAGGTAGGATGCTGTTTTTCCAGCATTGCCATTATTTGAGTGCAACAAGTTATTTTGTCTTTCTCTGCACAGATAATAAATGCTTGTTAATTTTCACTAGTTTATGATACTATTGATATATTAGTTACAACAATATTATACTGCATCGATTCTCTAGTTTAATTCTTCAATCTTCTATCTATATTTTCCATATACTGTTAGGGAGATTTAAAATTGATCTATTACTCTGTCCCTATATTCTGTACTTGGATTTTTAATGGGTGAGACTTCTCCTATACTTCATAAACCATCCTGAATTTCGGAAACAGCTTACCTGACATCCCTTTTGATTTCAGGAATAGAAACATGCAGACGGCCTCACCCAAAGTCCCATTATGATGTCCTTTTTCATCTTACCAAGTTTTCATAAAAACTCACGTACTCCTAAGCACCCTTTTTTAATTTAGAACTGTCCAAGGTTTATTGATTTATCATGATGGCAAGCAATGCAATCCTAGAGAAGACATCAGTCTATTCCCACTGATCTTATGGAGATGTGGTGCTGCGTGTTAGGTGGAGTCCTGATGCGTTGGATCTGCTTAACAAAATAGAAAGATCTTTAATTTTTCTGTGAAGATCCTGATACGACAATACATGAATATTGTACATGTCTCTTATTGGCTTTCTACAAAAGAGGAATAAGCTTTCCTCTATGTTAAGTTTTTGTTTTTGTATCAGGTGAGAATGTATAAGAAGTCATTTAAAGAATCTGATATAGGCACTATTGTACGTTCACCTATATTTTATTTGTTTAGGAAAATTCAGAGTTAATTAACTATTGGGGATTTCCTTCTCAATTTTAGCAAATTGGTTGTCTTCATTATTCACAATTGCACATGCCACCGCTGGTGCCAATAAACTTGAAAATATCTTTATAATTTATATTTTCTTTCATATCATAATTTGAAGATTACTGAATCTTACATGTCGGTATTTTTCATTAACTTAAGCCCAATTTGCCTTAAGTCAGCCATATACACTCTATACCAATGAATGGTTTTTGATGGTTTAGGTTTTCTTTCCAGATGGTTCTACTTCAATTTATAAATTTTTGTTTCCTTAAAAATTCGTGTTGCTTCTTTTGCTACTATTTTCTTCTTCTTTTGCTGCTGTTGTTTTGATTTTCTTCTTCTTTTTCTTCTTCTACTGCTGCTGCTTCTGCTTCTTTGATTTATGGGAAAAGACCTTGGGGGATGCTGGAATCTTGGCCGGGCGCCTAGGTGCTTCTAGGCGAGGCGGGTGGCTTGTCGCCTCGCCTAGCGCCCGATACAACATAGGAAAGGGGAGTGAAAATGTTAAAGGAGTGACTATTGAGGGTGAAAGAGAAGTTGAGGGTGATGGGTGTGGAGTAGGGAGGAGGATTAGTGGAAGGAGAGGGAAAAAAATGGAGGAATAAGTGTCAAGGTGGAGAAATGGAAGAGGAAGATGGGAAGGAAAAAAAAGACTTTTAACTTTATCTTGAGCTTGGGTTTATTTTAGATGGTTGGTGACAGGGGGGCTCTCATAACTCAATTGTTAGTGATTCAAGGGACTTTTAAGCAAATAATAAGATTTTTAGGGGACTTTTTAAAAATATAGAACATATATGCAAAAACGCCTATTTTTATCTGTGCAAACACATATTTTCGAAGTCAGAACATATGCAAATATCTAAAAAATAGATGATGAGAATATCTTTCCTTTCAGGTGCATCCATAGTTATGTTTCATGGTGACTTGCCTTACTCATCAAAGGACATCCTTAAGAAGCTGGAGACCTTAAATGATGAGAATATAATAGGTTCTGGTGGCTTTGGCACTGTTTACAAGCTTTCTATGGATGATGGCAACAATTTTGCATTGAAAAGAATAACAAAGACAAATGATTGCCATGACCGTCTTTTTGATAGGGAACTTGAGATCTTGGGTAGTATAAAACATCGTTATCTGGTCAATTTGCGGGGTTATTATAACTCACCGTTTTCTAAGTTGCTACTTTATGATTACTTGCCTGGTGGAAGCTTGGATGAAGTGTTGCATGGTGAGAACTGAATTTTTCTAGTGCATTTTATGGTCACAAGTAGTTAATTCTATGCTTCTTTTTATTTGCAACTGGTAACTTCAATGAAGCATGCATGCATTTTACTGCATAAACCTTTATAGTTTGGTTCTTGCCTTCAAAATATGCGGCTAGTAGATCTTTGTTGCTATGCTTTGCAACATTCAGTTAAAGTTGCTTGCACAGAAAGGTTACCTTACCGATATAGATTTATCACACTTATTTTACATTCACACTTTCCATATCTTGCAGCATCAATGTTACCCTTTATCTTCACAGATATAGCATCTTAATGGTTTCCTAAGTTGAAATAAACACAGAAAACCTGTAAATTATGCAAACCTTAATGCAAGCAGGGGAAGACTTGTCTTTTCTTCTCCTTTTTTTTTTTGTAAAAAGGAAATTATGTAATCCATCTATAGCAACAGGGTCTTTATCCCAAATTTGATATGCAAATCATCTGCTTAAGGAATTATCTTTTCACATTGTTGCGCAGGGGGCTGGGTGGAGAGAGGGAGTTGGGGGAGGTGGAGGTGGAGGGGGAGAGGAGGAGGGGGGTGGGGTGGTGAGATGGTGTGTCTTATGCCTACTTATGACCTACTATTGAACTAATCTAGGTGAAAAAAAGGTGAGACTTAACTTTGGGTCTCATCTCAGTGAAGTTAGATACAATACAATATCGGCCCTTTTACAATTTTAGATTTGTTTACTTCATAGGATAAGTATAAATCAAGAGTTGCAGTATTGCCCTAACAATATGTATTGGTCGTATTGGTTTTGGCATGGCCCTATGCAATACTGATGCCGACTATACCGGCCAATGATACCAATATTGGAGCTCTCTTTCTGTCAATATATCAAAGAAAAACTTGGAAGAAAGAGAGAAATATTTAAAAAACGGTGTTGATCTTGCTCGTGCCGAAATTGACATGTATAATGTCGATATCCTTGTCAACACACTGTAACCATTGCCATTTGTCAAAGTTATATATATCAATAAATTCACATCATTCATTCATTTATATATTATTCCATTCAAAAACATGTATTACTGGTGTATTTTGTGTAAAAGTAAGTAAATACGTGATAGCATATTTTTTCCGTTGCCAGTAAATGATTATTCAATGTTGAATATTACAAGCTAACGAGAAACAACAAATAATACATATTCGAGCTTTTTAATACTTTCTCTTATAGTTTTGGCTATCCTCGATGAAGAACTTCAGAACTCTGAGATGAAACAACCGATACTGGTACTCATAATACTTATAAGAAGGGTCCCAAGTCGGTTTTGGTTTCAATATCGATAGTGCGAACCTTGATATAAATATTGGGGGTACTTGTGTTTTTCATTCTTGAGTTAACACGATATCAGTGATTTTCAAGTTCTCAGGCAAGCCAAAGTTTAAGGCACATGGATATCCTTTGAAAAAGTGAGAAAATTGTGTGCTTTAAAGTTTTAGGGAGACTTAGATGAGTTTTACGCCTACTCTCTCCCGGAGGTAGGCCTCGACTAGGGGCAGGTGTAGTAGGACAGTCTCGTATTTTGTGTGCAGCTGACCCACAAAATAGGCACAATCCTAGTCTCTTCCTACAGTCCTTCCATACGTGCCCAGGCTTCTTACAGAAGGCATAGGTAGGCACTCGCTCAATTGGCCTCTATTGGACAGGAATCTGAACTGGATAGGCTGGTCTAGGCTGGAAGCCGGGGTACTCCTGAGGCTCTGGGTATAAAATGTTCCTCGCTCTCTTGGGACTAGGCTCTCCCCTCGAATGCATGTAATCCCACAACAGTTGGATACTGAGACTCTACTCTCTCGTAAGCTCAGCCTGAAGTCTCTGTATCTCCATATCAACTATTATGGAATTATGCCATATCAGTATATCTAAGATTCACTTGTCAACTATGGCTCACAGGTGATGATAAACTTTAGTCTGTAATTCATATATTGTAGCATTTTAAATTCCAAATATAATTATGTTGCCCTTCAAAGCTTAGAAAGTGTATTCAGTTTGCCAGTCTAAAGACAGTACTATCTCAACAATTCAGTTTTAAAACTTTTGGGAGGTTGTTTTCTCATAGAAAAGAAGGGATATATTACTTCTCTCGATTTTGCTCCCTGTTTTCCCTTTCACAAGGTCTATGGTTTCCTCATCCACAAATATTTTGCAAGTAGAAACTGCAGTGGTTAAGAAATTGCAAACCTTTTCTTTGGCCGTCTATACAGTAATGCTATGTATCATCATTTGCAGAAGCAACAGAACCATAATTCATAGAGTTATTCTAAATTCAGCTACAGCAGAATGTTTCCAAATGCCTTAGTTTATTTCCTGGCCCACTTCCTATTTTATATCCATTTCATTTTTCTTTATTCTTCCCCAAGCACCTACATCTGTGTCCATACGTGAAATGAACTTGTAGGCACCCTTCTTGCATTTTCCTATGTACTAGGCATACGAGCTCGATAGTAGAAACCTTCTTGAGCTCCCAGAGATCATGCAATATATTTTTGTTCAGTATATTCATTTTGTTTTATCTTAAACTTCAGAATAATCAAGGAATTGAGTTTATATTGTATAGGTTTTTTTTTGCGTTACATGCTTATATTGTTTATTTCTTGATGCATCACTGGGGGAGCTTGTTGCTGTAGTTTGCATATATCCTGGCATTGTAAGCACTAGTATCTTCCTTTTTTCATACTTCTTGATGCTAGTTTGGGACATGGAACCACTTTACCTTAAGTTCTCTTTCCCAGGATCCACTGTGCAGAAAGTGGAGAAGAAAGCTCTGAGTCAGAATCTGTCTATGCCCTCGAATGCCATATTTCACAGAACGTTAACCACTTACACGAGGGGCTCAAACATGTAAGTAGTTTTAGTAGATATTTCATCCTACTATAGAAGCCAGATACTTCTATAGAAGTATTACTTTGTTCAGTAATATTGATGGTGATAGAAATGTGGTGTGTCATTTCTCTATGGTGATTCTGGTGTGCTATTGCATGTCCATTGTGTGTCCATATCAATCACTCTTTTTTTAATTGGTGGATCATTACTAATTATCATGACTCAAACTTTTCAGTTTTAAAACAAGATCGGCTCCGTAGGGCAATCGTAGCACCAAGAAAACTCAATTTTTACAACTGGTGGTCGACCAGACATCAATCTGCATCATGTCAAATTCCTAGCCAAGACATCTACAAGTAAGAGAAAATAAGATGATAACATTTGATACAGGGAATAATGCCCTATATGTGGCAAGGAACTCCTATTCCAACATTCTGGAGAGACAATGTTAGCATGACTGATCAGTGATTACCAGATACTGGAGTTCTTTTCCAGGCGACTAATTTTCTATGTTACTAGATATCATAAAAAGCATTGGCTGCACTGCCAAGTCAGGAGAGGCACGACACGAGAATGGAGTTTAGGGTGTTTGATGGTGACTTCAATGAGTACTAGGGATATACTTTTGTTGTGTAACCTGGCATCAGACATCATAAGTAATGCATACAGTAAGAAAACCAAGTTGCTCTACTGATTGTGGGATAGAAAAACAGCTGATCGTGAATTCATGGTTCTCAGACCAATAATGATTGACATGACGTGGGCATCAATATTTGCAAAAGAAGAAGAAACTAATGGTTGAGATTGCGAACCATTTTACAGTTGTGCAGAGTCTGAAGGTTGCCCATTCTCGAGTTTCATCTAATTCCAGTGATTAATAGAAAAAGCTTCATGGGGGCCAAGGGAGAGAATGGAGGTAGAGTTGACAATATACATATAGTTTGGTAGAGGCCATAATCATCTACACTGCCGATAAGTGACGAGGGAGATCTTTGGGCTCTTCTGCCGATGATTGCTGATAAGCAGAGGATGAAGAGAAAGAATGGACTAGGAAAAGGAAGTTAGTAAACTAGGCAAATTCTGCTTTGGCTTAGGCTGCTTAAACTCGAACAGTATTCGTTTAGCTCATCTCTAAGCACCTCTATTTCAATGTGCAACACACTAGGCTAGTTCATGCAGGCTCTGAATGTGGTAGTTCCACATGGGCATGTGACTGGGCAGTTACTCCGAAGTGCTCAGGTAGGCGACCTAGTGCTCATATGACAACAAAGTTGAGGGAAGGGGGAAGAAAAGTAATCTCAGATAAAAGCATAGTTAGCATAAATCGCTCAATCTCAAACATTTGTGTTCAGGATCTTTGGTTCCGAATCACGAAACCTTCCCGTTTCAGAATGCCAAATATAGCATACTGAAATCCCAAGCCCAAGGATTGATATTACCAGTCACACTTTTGAATGTTTTGATTAGAGAATGGATATGAATCGACACCATTAGCGGAGGCAAACTACACCGTGCACCTGATTTGCAGCAACTGAGAGGCCTACGCCACTGTAAATCAGGAAAATTACTCTTAGCCACACACTTCGTTCCAAGCATTTTGAAGATGCCTACCCTCCTCATTCCGTACCAAATGGTGCACCACGTTCCCGTTTTGCGTCTCATTCCATAATGTGTGTTCTTAATAATTTTGTATAAGACTTTTGTCGGATATAACTACTGTCAAAACCACCAGTTGGAACGAAGTGAATGGACAAAGCTAGTTTTCTCGGAACTTTCAAAATAACTGAAATAAACATATAGAAAAGAGAAGTTAGATGTTGGCAGGAACGAAATAAAATATCTTAAACTGCTGCGTGCAAAAAGTGGGGTGATCATAAATCAACTAATCACATTAGTTGCATAGTGCTGTCTCACTTCAGACGACATATATTAACATGTTCATCATAAGGGGTTGTACAAATAGTACAAAAAGCAGACCATTAAATGAAAAAGTTCACAAGGACATAAAAACTAATGGAGGCTAGATAGTTAGAGCATTAATATGTCAGTTTTTATATCTGTCATCATATTGTATGGAGCACGAAATCAGATTACTTGCAATTCTCCTCGATTGCCTATAAAAATTGATACTCTGGCTTCTTATTCCTTTATGAATTTCCTAATAAGCAAAATAAGAAGAAAAGCTCCAAAAATATAGGTGAATTATTATGATGTTTTAAGTTAATTTACTTTTTTAAAATTAGATAATCTTCTTTTGGCTAACATAAGGTGTCCCACTCTCAAGAAAACTTCTGCCCCACAAACACGGTATGAACACTGCCTAGTATGAAGTATCCGTGATTCTTAGGAGCAATTCTGTGACATTATTATTACAATATTATCTGTCAGAAAAGAACAATCAAATGGATGAGTGTGGTTATTATATACCTCCTCTATGAGTTCGCTAATGCTTACATCAAGTATAAGAACTTCTATAATGTTCCATTCATATTGTATGCTCATTTATCAAATACAAGGTTTGAAATCAGAATTAGAGAGGTTTCTCCATCGTTGGGACGAAGTGCAGTTTATTCTAAGGAATCACGAATCAGTGATTTGCCTAGGCAAGTACTTCATAGCTAGAACAAGTCTGTTATTTTGTGTGTTTTACTGAGTGTTCAATTCCAAAATTTCAGATATTTGACTGTCCAGTTTGTTCGCTTTTTCTGGAAAAGGGAGACAAAACAGAAGGCAAAGATCTTGCGGGTAATTCTTGATCTCTATTGACAGGCTATGTTCCTTTGTGAATTAGTGAAGCAGTGTGCTCTTAGCATTAAAGGAATTTGAGATTGAATAACACATTTGGTCGAAGTCACTAAGGATATCATATTATAATTATCTTACCTGTGTAACAGTTTCCTTTGTTTACTTATATTTGATGATTAGAAAGTAGATTATCCACTTGAATTGGATGTCTATGACTTGTGTTCTGATGAGCTGCGCCAGAAGCTGCAAGCTCCCCGTCAGGTTTCTTCTTTAATACTAGCTCTTCCTTTTGATATATTTCAAAGCAAATTTCAATCCTCCCTTTAAATTTGTAGCAAAATTATTTATTTGTTCTGCTGTGGCTACTTTTTACAACCGTCCTGCTCAAAGGCTCTAAGAGATTTGGAAAATGCCAAGTTTGGATTGAAAGTCAAGGACAAGAACAGTAGCTCCAAAGAAAATGATGCCAACATGTCAGAGGTATGTTAATTGCCGTAGTGAACATAGGAGCTACCAGATATTGGAGAAAGCTTGTTTTTGCATCATTAACTTGGTATTGAGAAATGGTACAATCAGATTTTCACTTTGCATATCGAATTTTTGTCGTCTTTCTGAAGGAATGAATCTTTCTCGTAGTTACAATCAAATTTCCTCATCTTAGGACACATTAGTCAACATTTTTCAATGAAGAGATTTTCTGGAAGGTTATGCATGTTAATATGCTTGTTCTGGAGGTTATAATTTGATATCTGTAATTAATTAACGTCAGTCTGCTGGTGATGGTCTACACATTACAATTTCTCCTAGGGAGTATAAATAGAAATCTAAGGTACATCGGATTATCCTTAGCATAGAATACCAACATAATATTTTGATATAGGAAAGTTGTTTTCATTCGGCATGTTGATGACGGGTGTCAAATTATTGCTCCTTTTGTGGATGCTGCTTGGTCAGTTATTTGATTAATCTTGGCTGATGCATATTCTGATTGGACTCTGGCTCAGGTGTTCCTGAGTTAGGGATCTACCTGGTATTCTCGAAAGATTAATCTAGACTTATGCAATCATTTATCCCAATTGTGAGTGATATGTCTGATCAATATTTACAGGGATCATCAGTCAATGATGGAGAAACGTCTAAAGTTGCTCCTGAAACAGGTAAATAGATCATAATAGCCTCCGCAGCTATTAGGCTCCCTTGTAAGAATTCTGTAGTTTATGATGAGGAAATTTATGTAAATGTTTTTAACTATATTATTAGACAATTTTACTGAAATTTTGGAACTCCTGTGTGATGCTTCATGCAAACATTTGAATAAAGAATTTTGTGAAAGACCTGGGATGATAATGGGCGAGAGATGTTCCTTTTAAACTGTCATTTTTTATTCTGCAATGTGAAACGATGAATATCATTACCACTTATGTGATTGCTCTTTATTTTACTTCATTACAGCCCTAGATTTATTTCCATCCTACCTCCGGTCAGGAAAAACTCGTGTCCATCTCCATCCCTGTTTATATAAGGGATTAAGGACCAGGATCATTAGTAAATTTGTATGCAACATTTTGATGAAAATGTTTATGGAACATTTGAATGAAAAATGCTATTAATTAACTAGCAAATAGGATAGATCAAAATTATTAAATATTGTGTCCATCCCTGTCACTCTAAGATTTCCCTAATCATTGGTAAATTTGTATGTAACATTCTGATAAAAAATTACTGATGAATCATCAAACTTTTCCATCTTTTTTTTTCCTTAAATCAATCTTGCCCATCATAATGGAGAAAAGCTATATTATTCAGAATTTACTTTAGTCCCCGTATGTTAGTATCTTCTGACTAATTCAAATTAAAATTTGGTTCGTAAAGTTTTTAAAATGTTATTGTCCTGTATAATTTTTGTTTCCCCCCTCCAAAAACTTTTTCTTTCCTTTCCCTACTTGTGAGAAACAAAAAATTAGCTTACCTAGAAATGTTCACTTCCTATTACCAAGTGTCTTTTGCTATGATATTTTATTAGTGGTCTTGCTGTGCTTGACAGATGTATCGGGAACGAATATGCAATTAACTGGGATTTACGACCTAGTTGCTGTGCTGACTCATAAGGGAAGGAGCGCCGATTCTGGTCATTATGTTGCTTGGGTTAAACAAGAAAACGGTAAGATGGCCAAATTAAGAGTCATGTGCATGCTTGTTATGATATTGAATGGGTTTGTATAAGATCTATAATATTTGCTGTACTAAGAAAGTGATCATGCAGGTAAATGGATTGAATATGATGATGACAATCCTATTCCACAAAGGGAGGAAGATATCACAAGACTTTCTGGCGGAGGTCAGTACCTTAACATTTTGTTTCATGCCTACTACCTAAAATGAAGCTTACAGAGGTGGTGGAAAATTGGACAACAAATAAATTTACTGTGTTCTCAAAAGATTGACTAATCTACTACAAAATGATATAGGATAAGCCACTGAATTATAAGTATATGGTCCTTAGAGTCTACAGGTGAAAGGGTACCTAGGTACAACAAAATTGGTGAAGAGTAGATATTCACGCCTCGAAACCAGCGAAATAAAAAACAAGGGTCGCAATGGCACGGCCCGACACTTACGATTGTACGCCTCAAGTACTACTATAAACTAAAACTCCATGGACCTAGTCTGACCTCGATAAATATATTCATAATCTTTAAAATTTCTAGTATATAACTATGGATTTCAGTCTACCTGTCGAAACTGATACTGAAACTACCAATACCGACCAATTCAAAACCATTGAAACCACCCGAAACTGCCAAACCAATAATCGTAGGAAGGGTCTGAATCCGTTACCAATATTGCAATATTGTGAATTCAGTTTTGAATTGTTTTGGGGCTGTTACACTGCATATTTGCTCTAACATCCATATTGTATCGTGTCATATTCATAACCGTGCAGCATAGGTTGTAGCCAATGTAGCTTTTCTCACTTCCAAATAGTATGATGTGCTACTAATTGATTCAGTGTTCATCATGACCTACATTTCAAACCAATGTAGTTTTGAATACTTTTTCCTTGTCATATTTCAACTTATTTGCTCAATGGTAAAATCTTGATGCTTTTTTAGCATGACCCAATATTTTTTCGGTTATTATTAGTCATTAGATTGTGAATTCAAATAAAACGGCTAGATTTCTGAAATAAACCAACTTTTGGTCGATATTTCCCACAAGGAATTTGAATATCGTATCAGAAGCAACATCCGATGGTTGTTCAAAGTCAGAGTAGTATGAAATTTAGGTTTACATCTCTTTTTTTATCAAGTGCTAATTAGAAGTTATTTTTGCAACAGGCGACTGGCATATGGCTTACATGTATAAAGCTAGAGTTGTTCACGTATAAGTGGATCTTTCAAGAGGGGTTGCCACTGGAGTCTCTGGACTCGGATAACATTTATAGGAAGGCTTCTTATTTATCAGGAGTGTTATGTATTTTCCTTTGTTCTTTAGCCAAAGTGGATCTTGTGTTTAAAGAGAGATGTCACTTGGTGTGTTTTCTTGATTTTCACTTAGTTGACAGGTCAAAAGCTTCAGAAGATTGATGTGATCTAAACATATAACTCAATTGATTAAATACCTCTTAGTCAATTTGTTTCAAAGCTTTATACACCACCCCCTTAAATTAAAATTTTTATTTGGTTACTTTTTTGTTCTTTTTTTGGTGGTATCCTTTATTAAGTCAACAGGTTATTTATTCTATATTTTTGCTGCTTCAACTTACCTTACAAGATACTTCCGACTAAAAGCAGCTCTGATGGAGATGGCAAATGGAGCAACAACAAATGGTATAATTGCCATTTTGATGTGTTTTATCTAAAATCCACCATTCCGGGGTATCAAATTTGGTTCTCTAACCTACTGGAGAGAGGAGAGAATTTGTTTTTCAAACTCTCAAATTCACTACTCCAATGGAGACGTGGACATAAAATTTAGTCACTCATTTGATTACATTGGGTTGGAGTATGCAACTTTATTGAGTCATTAGATGGTTGTGTCAAAGTGTTGTACTTGTAACTAAATGGGGTGTTTTCATGCTTTATTTTGATGTTTTGGGTTAGAGAGAGCTCTAAGGGCACCTGCTTTTAACAATTGATTGTTAGGGTATAAGGGTTGATCAAATACTTTAAAAACATGATTTAACCATGATAGGAAGGATATACTCCAGAGGTTAACGAAGTAGCAGGTAGAATAAGGTTGCATCACCAACTACAATACTCGGGTGGTGGAAGGGAATTCTCACCAAGTCCTCGTACATTACACACAACCAAACTGCTCTCTCAGTATCTATGCAAATCAGTCGGTTGAGCCTGCGATTGTAAGGTTCTTTTATTCTCTAACAGCATCTGTCAGTGAGGGTATAACTCTGGCTCATTCCATTCCTTACTATTTCACCAGCGGTACATCACGCATAAGTAAAAAAAAAAAAATAAGGTTCTTCCAACGTCCGAAAATCCTAATTCTCATAATCAACAGAAAGGGACCATCACCACAAAAACATTTGCTTTATATTGTGGGCAAAGGGGCACTAGAATATACACAGCAACACAAGTATAAATAAATAAACTAACAGTAAGCAAATGCATAACTAAATAAATAGCACAAAGGGGCAAGTACAAGTGATGTTCAAACAGTCGGCTCATCCGATATCTACCAGGATGACCCAAGCAAGACCTAAAGCATCTAGTGATTAAAGAATCCTTGAAAGGCGGTACAATTAGGAGTCTACACAGTTTTAACACAGCTATAATTCCTCCCCCCGAAAAAAAAGATTTCTTCGCAGCTTCTGTCGACAGAAAGCAAGTGCATTCATGTTATACAACACCACCACTCCACACATGCTCGTCAAAGTGATCCGGTATGTCCAAACCCTGGTCCTACTGATGATCAAGATGGCACTGCAGAACATAAAAGACAAACTGTGGTAAAAAAAAACCATGAACAAAGCAGAAAGTAGGATATCTTAGACCCCTGTACTAAACTGGGGTAGTATACATCATATACAGATACAAGCTAAGTAGCATGAGGTCCATCATAATCATTGTCTGATTTCCTATGTAAAACATTGTGAAGACGTGAATTAGCTTGTTTTATGGCTAAACCAAGAATACATGTTTGATAGTTATGGTTATCCCTAAAGACCAACAACAAGAAATATTATATTAAAATGAACAGACTCAAACATCCATATGCCCTTCTAGATTACCTGGATGGCACAGCTGACTAGCCAAAAAAAGGCAAACAGTATACAAGCTCTACAAAACATGATAGGTAATGAGTTCATGAGCATCAGTGAAAGATTAGATTTAACTTCCTCTGGTGCCCCTACTAATGGAACAAAATGCCATGCCATTCAAGCCATTCAAGGATATTAAAAACCTAAAATAATCTGAAGGACCCATAAACACTAATTAGTGTAACATCAGGTCAGAAATCTAATCCTCCCACTACTAGTGTGGTGCCTGGCCGGCACAAGTCACTAGCTAATAGAAAACAAAATCTCCAGGAACCATCAAGTACTAATTCTATAAGAGCTCACCTGAGTACCCTCCGAGTACCGTCCAAAATGATGACCAAGACCAACTTCATGTCTCATGGGCCTCAGTGATATAGGGGTGGTCAAAAATTCATATGCCCCAGGGACACAACAGATTATCAATGTGCCTACTAATTAACCAAATGACTAAGGCGTCAACGACATCAAATGCATAAAATAGTTTGCAGGATCCATGTTACTGGCTTAACCTCAGATAGTCAGATTGAAAACTAATCCTACTAGACTGTCTCGTTGGGCCTCTACTCGTGCCTAGCAAGAATGGACTCATGCACCAAAGTAGATAGTGCCTTTGTGAATGAGAGAAATGGCTAAGATAGGGTTTGTGATTGCTTATCATATCCGCTGCTCTTTTTTATGACAAAGCAGGCCCATGAGCTGTTCACCAGCTTAGGGGAGAGCCTTTTGAAAGGTGAGAGGTTGCTTCCAAAAGTTGCTGACGCTTTTTGAAAAGCATTAGCAAAATCCAAACAAGGCCTACACTGCTAACGTACATCAAATATTAAAGATAACTCCTTCCGTTGTATTCTAACAATTAAATGCTCCCAGTTGTGAACTAGTGGGCATGCCAAGATTCTTATTGATGTTCAGCAACCATTCATCTATATTTGTATAGTGTTATCTGTACCAGTAGCTAATATGTTCAGTTATAGATAAATATCTATGTTGTGAATAAGGACACAATGCAGATAAAGGATACAAACATTTTTCAAGTAGGTATAACGTAGTCACCTATGTTGCACAAATAGGGACACAGATGCAGGTATGGAGATGGCAGGACAACATTTTTCGTGTCAGTGCAACATGGGTTTTAGTTTCTTTTATCCTAACTTTATTTGATGCTCGTGTTTTGATTGAAGAAACTATCTTCATCGAGCTCTACGAACCAAAGCAAAATGGATGTTTCATCCAATGATCAAACTATAGGCAAGGAGACTTACTGTAAGTTGCAGCGTCAATTTGCTCAGGCAGTTCCTTTATGTCGACCTCAAACCGCTCTTGGACCTATACAAAACGCAAGTCGCCTAAGGTTAAAAACATCAGCCAGGGGGGAAATACACCAGAACTCGAACAAAATAAAACTAACCTGGTTAAGAACATCAGAATCAGAGGCCGATGAAACAAATGTAATGGCGAGACCTTTAGTTCCAAATCGACCAGCCCTACCAACCTGTAACAACATCAAAATCAGTGAAAATGACAAAACTCAATGATGATGACAAGTTGACTTCAAATATGATGTGATGAAATAAGAGAATGACCCTGTGGAGATAAGTGTCTGCAGAATCAGGCATGTCATAATTGATGACAATATTGACACGCTCAATATCAATTCCCCTGCCAACCAAATCGGTCGCTACAAGAATCCTTTTATGCCCTTCTTTGAAGCCCTTGTACCTCGTCAACCTGCAAGACAAGTCATTGAATCATTTTTTAGTTATAATTAGAGCATAAATAAATTTCTGGGAACAACATTAACTGAAACAGAAAATAAAAAATGCTATTGTTTGTACGAGCACAATTGTATGAGGATCTGGAAGCATACTACATGTTCACAAAGATTGAAACAGTGTTTCACACTAGTAGACCGTCGGCCTGAATAAACTCCTGACAAGGGGTCTCAATCGCGTCATGTCAGATCAGGTGTGTGTTGGCCTGTTAATGTTCATGAACCCGGCCGTTTATGTCCAAACCGTTTAGACCAAATCTAAACCCAACCAACCAAACATAGGTCAACACAACCCGCTTAGCCCATTAGGAATTAAACAAAACACTAACCTAGTCATCTTTGGTGGCGCAGAGCAGATGGACGATGGCGCAGGACAATACCCCAAGACTCTGCTTTCATTCTATCTAAAGAAGACAAGTAAGCTGATGCAAGTCTAACTTGAGATTAATGGAGGGTAACGACCATAGAACAACCTAATATCAAAAAGTTCCAAATTGCAATACTCATCATTCATAGAACCATTATGTAGGCATCTAGGGAAGAGTGGCAATGGCACTGGAGGGGAAGAGATGCAGGAAGAAGAAGAAGCACAAGAATAATTGGGAAAGGTGCTGGAAGCATTAGGGTTAGGGTTTTTGTGTTTTATTTTGGGTCAGAAAGCAGGTCAGGTTCAGGATAAAAGTGATCTGAATCCAACCCATTAAATAAACGAGTCAAGCATCAAATGGGTTAATACCCTTGAACTGAACCTGAACCCCTTATTAAAAGGGGTACAAGGGGTCTCAATCGCGTCATGTCAGATCAGGTGTGTGTTGGCCTGTTAATGTTCATGAACCCGGCCGTTTATGTCCAAACCGTTTAGACCAAATCTAAACCCAACCAACCAAACATAGGTCAACACAACCCGCTTAGCCCATTAGGAATTAAACAAAACACTAACCTAGTCATCTTTGGTGGCGCAGAGCAGATGGACGATGGCGCAGGACAATACCCCAAGACTCTGCTTTCATTCTATCTAAAGAAGACAAGTAAGCTGATGCAAGTCTAACTTGAGATTAATGGAGGGTAACGACCATAGAACAACCTAATATCAAAAAGTTCCAAATTGCAATACTCATCATTCATAGAACCATTATGTAAACAGGCATCTAGGGAAGAGTGGCAATGGCACTGGAGGGGAAGAGATGCAGGAAGAAGAAGAAGCACAAGAATAATTGGGAAAGGTGCTGGAAGCATTAGGGTTAGGGTTTTTGTGTTTTATTTTGGGTCAGAAAGCAGGTCAGGTTCAGGATAAAAGTGATCTGAATCCAACCCATTAAATAAACGAGTCAAGCATCAAATGGGTTAATACCCTTGAACTGAACCTGAACCCCTTATTAAAAGGGGTACAAGGATGAACCTGTTCATGCCCAAACCCATTTTGGCCCTGGACTCAAACCCATTTAAGTCAGCTTCGCGTTAAAAATGGATCAGAGTCCAACTCATCCAATAAATGGGTCAAGCGTCAAACCGGTTAATACCCTTGACTTGAACAAATGGGTTATAAGGATGAACCCGTTTATTGCACAAACCAATTTAGCGCTGGATCCAAACCAACTTAAGAAGACAGTTGGTGAGTCCCACGGAAATTGCAACCCCTACTACTAAGTACTAACTAAACCAAAATGTCCTCTCTTATGCCACTGTCAATTATCTTGGGGAGCAGCAGGTCGTAAAAGAATTTGGTGGACTTGATACACTTTCATTAACTTCAAAGTAGTTACCTTACTGAACTAGAGCTTCTGATAATACACACCAATACTAAAAAATTACACTATAAAGAACCAGCTATAAGTGGCAAAATCACTTTAAAAAGCTTCAACTGGCAAATACTGACTATAAATTATGACTTTAAAAGTAAAAACTATTTTATGCTGAATTAAAACTAATGAGTAATAACTACAAGCAGGCAAAGATCTGATGTAAATTGAACTCTAAAGATGCATTATGGAAACTCCTCAAAATTCCTTCTACATAGACCTCTCAAAGTTATTCTTCTGGATATTTAGCAATAACTACAACACAAACTACAAAACAGGTATAATCCACAAGAATAAACCATATATGGCACCCTTTTTAAAGGCAATTGGGGTGGTAGTAGTGATGATAGAGTTGGAGAGAATTGCGTAAAGAGCGGCCAGCCTAGACTGGAAAAACATAATATAAAATAAAAGTTTATTACATAGGGTCTATTTGGTTGCCTGTAAATAAAAAT
Organism: Iris pallida; assembly: GCA_029216955.1. Classification (NCBI taxonomy): domain Eukaryota; kingdom Viridiplantae; phylum Streptophyta; class Magnoliopsida; order Asparagales; family Iridaceae; genus Iris; species Iris pallida. The sequence goes on from JANAVB010023799.1 coordinate 3,489,304, forward strand.
CACATGCAGCATACGATGCATAACATTTGTTGTAAGTGGTGTTGCAAATTCATTGTTTAGTTGCATGTAAATTGTGGGTAAAGTGCAAAAAAACCCTCCTCCAATTTGCCTCGTTAGCAAAATAAGACTCGATAGACAAATATAGCAATTAAACCCTCCCGCAATATATGATTCGATCAAAATGCCCACAACTGTCTACAAACCGTCAGATTGACAGTTAGTGGCTATTTTAAAAATAAAAAAATAAAAAGAATACCCAAAATACCCTCCCCCCTCTTCCCCATTCAACCACCCCCCCCCCCACCCTCAAACCCCCCCCCACCCGCCGTGGTGGTGTCAGCCCCCCTCCCCCCCTTCCCCTCCTCCAATTTGCCTCGTTAGCAAAATAAGACTCGATAGACAAATATAGCAATTAAATCCTCCAGCAATATTTGATTCGATCAAAATGCCCCTACTGTCTACAAACCATCAGATTTGACAGTTAGTAGCTATTTTAAAATAAATAAATAAAAAAATACACAAAATACCCTCTCCCCTCTTCCCTATTCAACCTCCCTCCCCTCCCTCAACCCCCCCCCCCCCCCCGCCGCGGTGGTAGCAGCCCCTCCTCCCCGCGGCCACCCGCCACCCCTCTCCGTACTGCCACCCGCCACCCGTGCCCCCCTCTCCTCCTCTCCGCCCCCCTCCCCGTCCGGAGAGAGACGGAGGAGAGGTAAAATCGTCATTTCATATGTATTTTACCACACCGGAGAGAGACAGAGGAGAGGTAAAATCGTCATTTCATATGTATTTTAACGTCTGTTAACGACAGAATTCAAAATGAGTGTAAACTGAACAAAAATGAAATTGTGAGGTTTTTTAAAACCCAGAGGTCTTTAAATGCAAAAACGCAAATCTAAGAAGGGATTTTTTGCACTTTACCCTGTAAATTGCATGTAAATGATAGCGCTGGACTCACAAATCCATTGTTTGAATGATGTAATTGGTATGTACGGCTGCAACTTTTATTGCGGTAAATAGAAATTTGTTGTTTGGTTGTGTTATTATGACATTGAATAAAGAGAGGATCCTTGGAAGTCTTGGTGTTGCATATGTTGACGTAAGTGGAGTTGCAATTGAAGGAAATGATGCAACATTTGTTTCACCAATTCCACCATTTATGTCAAAACCAAACACTGAAATTGGAGGAAAAGCCGCAACAAATGTTGCATGTGTTTCCATTTACAGCCAATCAAACACCCTCTTAGGCCCAAAACAGAAGGAAAAAAAAAAACAAATCACAAATTTCCTAGAATTGAAAATTGAATGTATCCTACTCCTAGAAGATCATAACCCACATGTATAGCACAAAGTGGAGGTGACAGAAATCCCAAAGGAATATTCCTAATGGAGCAGTCAAGAATAGAGAACAGTACAATCTTTTGTTTGTTTTGGTACCCGTCTTTCATAAGCAAGAAACATACAAATATACCATTTTTTATGAAGAGCTCCACTTTTCTATCAGATATCTATGCACGCAAAAATACAGATTTCATAAATATCCATTTTAGCTCAATAATGACCTGAGCAGCATAATTTTTAACTGCTTAAATTAATTATCAGATAGTTCATACGGATAGGTTAATACCAAGTAAAAATTGAACAGAGGTGAAATAGAGAAGACACGAATGAGGAGAAAAATCAGCTTAAAAGGGTAAAAAAGGAACAATTATCCCGTAACAAAGTTTAGCTGCTCCACAGTTGCTTATCATATCAGAAAAGAATAGCACAAGCAATTGGCAATGTCATGAGTTAAACAATGAAAAAGTAAAAAAAAAAAAAAAAAAAAAAAAAAATCATTGTATGCCCATATAATTTGAGACTGAAAAGCAGTTTCCAATGCTTTGCGCACTGGGAAAGAATAAAAACCTGAGGGGTTGCTAATATGAGATTATACAATAGAAGGAAATAAGGTTATTGCTAATATGAGTTTATACAATGAAAGGAAATAAAAGCTAATTTAAAAAAGTATGTAGATTGAAGTTCTAGTCAAAAGGTACAATGTACGCAAGAAAGTCCAAACCCTAATCATAAAGCATAAGGTAGTCATAGTATTTATCCATAACAAAACCTTGAAAAATGTGTTAATAATATCTCTAAGGGCAGCAGTGAAGGTACAAAGGATAGTGTCTATATGTACAACAATGAAGCCTTTATCGCAAATATTTTGGGTTGGCTATTGAATACTTCCACTCAGCTCTGTTAAGGACCCATGTCCTCTCCACAATTAACAAAAACCATATCCTTTGTTACCGCCTCAATTCAAGTCTATTTTAGACCTACCCCTAGTTATAAGAGCTCCTTTGACTAATATCTTATCGCTACAATTAACTAACCGGTGCATCTATTGGTCTACATTGCACATATCCAAATCACCCGAGACCACCCTCTCATCTTATCCTCAATTGGAAACCGCCTACAACTTCCTGTGAACGCTCATTTATTATCCTATATTTCAATGTAATACCCACTCAATCACTTATCCATCTTAGCATTCTCATTCAGTGTGTTTGTATGTATTTATATAGAGGGAGAACCAGAGCTTCTCACTGGCCCATTATTTATGGGTTCGGTATTGTTGAGCTTAACATAGCTGGTGCCAAAAGTTGCTTACAAAAGCAACCCCTGCTTTCAAAAGCATCCAAGAATATGCAATAACTTAGAAAAATAAGCATAACCAGCTGTTACCAAATACACCTGAAAAATCAAGCAGCTAACTTCTGAAAAAGTAAGACGAAGCTGCTTTGATAAGCTGTACCAAGCCCAACCTGAATACGAGGAACATACCAAGCCAATCTCAACACTCAGTAACATAAGCTCCCTTGACGTATTAGACATGGATGACCGACCGGCAGCAAATCCTAGCACAGTAGAGGCATCCTCCTCGAGGTGGTGGTGTTGCTGGAGAACTACCAAAGACCGTAGCTCCTGAACGAAAGCCATCAAAAGCACGACCACTCATAGCTGCCTTTGTTCGAGGAGGATGCCGCTTTCCCAAAACTCCAGCCACATTTTCTTGCACCACTTCCCCCTCTCTTAGCACTCCTCCCACTCCTCTCCATCGCACACCTTGGTCATGACCTCATGCACAGAAGTTAGCACCAGACGGGCCTTCAGCAGCAGCAATCACCGTACAAGCTCACGCCCCAATCAGCACTCACCACAACCACATATGCCAGTTGCCAACCACATAAAATGCTCAATGAGCGTAATGATGCATCCTAGCAGAAGACTTGTTGAGAGCTTGTCAATCTCTCCAACTCACTCTTATGAAGTCGGCAAATTCACCGAAAACTAGACACCAGATGCATGACCATGGTAGCAGTAGCTCGCTTGAGCAAAATACATAGTAATTCTTGTGCAGCAAGTCCACAGTGGCAGCTCGAGAACACAGCTTGTGGTCCCTGTTGTGGTGTCTGGGATGTGATTGGAATTCTAAAGATGAGATCATGATGGAGGGTATTCCAAGAGTTTCTCATCGCCCTGTAGCAAGTATCCATGGGTGGAAGACCGCAAAGGTACTGGAGGAAGATTCGGATAGGTGGGAGTTAAGAGTTGGAGATGAGGCTTGAATGTGAACCATGGGAGAGCGACCGGTAAAGAAATTGGTTTTACTGATCACACAACATGGTGGAACTCTGGAAGCAATAATCATTGTTGTGCACATCCTGCAATGTCAGTGTACCATTTTTGTGTTTGTTACTTGGGAATGTTGATAGTGGGAGTTAAGAGTGGAGGGAGATGAGGCTTGAATGTGAACAGTAGCTACAGCATGCAGTCAAGAAATTGGTTTTTCTGGTGAGACCACATGGTGGAAGTCTGGAAGCAGTAAGAATTTGCCGAGCACAACTTCTAATGTCTGTGTTATATCTTGTAATGCTTGTGTTTGGCTGGAATGGGCCTCTGTCTCATAATGTTGAACCAGGTAAGCCATTGATTACAGAAAGCAAATTTTTAGAGAATAAATGTACGACTTGAAGTTCAATAAATACAGTGCAGGTCATAAGAGTATACGACACTCTATTTAAAAAAAAAATTAGTCAACTACACAAAAAGAGCAAAAAAAGACCTGACATATACAGAAATCAAAATGTCATGCACCTTTCTTCTTGGGACATCCCAGAGTGAATGCAGATTGATGGAAAATTGCACTCCGTTAGCAATTTGTTCAACTCTGCTGCTCTGCTGACGCTTTTGACAAATATCACCACCTGATTGAAGTCCAATGCATCCAAAAGATCATTCAATTTCCGGTTCTTCTCCAATTCGCTCAGTTTGATGTAGTGCTGCCAAAATGAATTAAGCATGTCAATATAATGCCACCAATTTGATATGTCCACTGTGTTCAAAGTTTATAATTGTACCTGTACTAGACCATGCAGTGTAAGTTTTGCCTCATCGTCTACATATATTTCCATTGGCTGAAAGGGAACAATGTCAGAATAAAGAGGATTAGGGCTGTGTCCTGAAGATAACTGAATCCAGACCAAAAAACGCAAATTCCTGGATCCAAGAGTCCTTTTGTAATCAACCTCCCAATAGAATCTTGTTCAATCTCAAGTTTGGGGGATAAAAGTTAAAGGGTGTAAGATGCTCTGTCATGGACTTCCAAATCAGAGAACAATGGAGAGAGGACGGTAGCAGTGGTATCTTCGAGTTCAAAACATCTGTCTTTAATTTCGGTCTCACAGAATACAATGGAGATAATAACTACAATTTTCTACAGCCCACCTATCCAGACTTTTGGCAAGGAATTCCAGGCACAATGTAAACCTATACTAAAAACATGGAGTTGATACCTTAATTCAAAAAGATAAATGAGCATTCCCTAAAGTAACAAGGAAAAGATGTAGTGACATGACAATTAACCCTCCACCCCACCCCTGAGAAAGAAGTCTAACTGGAACAAGCAATTTGTGCTGACAACAGGATTATGAGACCTGACACGTTCGGTTTAAACTGGGTAACAGGATGGTTTCCAGAATTTAAGTTTAAGCTGCCACAGAACATTACATCTTGCATGAATCTCTTGCAAACAGGACGGATCTCCTTGCTGAGTGTCGCTGAAAACATCATGACTTGCTTGTCATGAGGCGTCATTTTGAAAATCTCCTGCACATCTCTCCGCATGTCTACAGCACATAGAAAACCGTGACATGGAATATAGAACATATAAAACTAAGGAAATACACAAGAACAAAAAGCTTAAAGTGCAACATATATATATAAATATATATACCAAGAGACTCGAGCATTTTGTCGCATTCGTCGAGAATGAAATGTCTCACATTCTTCAGAGATAGATCTTTATCTCTAGATAACGCCAAAATTCTTCCTGGAGTTCCAACCACAATATGGGGGCACTCATTCTTCAATATATCCTTGTGCTTTGTGATGTGAACTCCCCCATAGAAAACGGCGACCTTAATGTCAGTCAAGTAAGTACTGAACCGCTCAAACTCGTGGCAAATCTGCAAGTAGAAGGTTATATAAGAGATGGAACCAAAAAAAACTTCTTACTCCCTAGAAGAACACAAGTACGAACATATAAAAATTTGTCACAAACCTGATATGCCAGTTCTCTTGTGTGGCACAAAACAAGAGCAGACACTTGGCCTGGAACAGGGTCAATTTGTTGAAGGCTTGATAGAACAAAAACAGCAGTTTTCCCCATCCCAGACTTTGCTTGGCAGATAACGTCCATTCCCAATATAGCTTGAGGGATGCATTCATGTTGTACTGGTGGAGAACCAAACAAAATTGGAGCGTAGCACCTCCAGTAAGTAAAAAATAACCTTCTGGGTCCGTTTAATGATAAGGTTTACCAAATTCTCCTCCAAAATGAGATTTGTGGAAGTAGTTTTTACCTGAAAATGCATGAAGAAAATGATTAGTAAACATAAAAAAGAGTCGTATAATAATGTCCATTTGGATAGCAAAAAAATATTATTTAAAGCTTCCATCAGCAGCAAAGACAACTTACTAAAAAGAACCTTGACAGTATGTTCAAGTATATTCCGGGGAGCTTGTTGCTTTATAAACTGCCCTTCTAACCGAAAAAAACCATTATTACAGATTTTATTTGCAGTAAAATTCCTACAAATAATTCGTGTCCACGACTAATTGAGGATGTGCCCACATGCATGCAGAACATTCATCTCAAAAGTTCGATGACACTAGGATTATACAGAAAACTGATGCTTCATCTTAACCACTTGTGGTATAGAACGTCTAGGTCCAATAAATTGTAGACTTGCAGTCATTTCTTCTCGGATATAAGAGAAGTCATAAGACCCAATTAGACAAACTGAAAGTTCAAATTTTGTGTATTATAATATCAACATATGATCAGGGAACCGTCAAATCAATCACAACTATGCCCATCAAACAGTCTAACTAAGGCTTGCATAATGATGAGCCAACCAACACCAAATAACCACCAAATGGTATCTTTCTGGTCCATACTTAACTGAGCCTTACCTTACCTTGTTCTTCAAAACCCTCTATACTAATACAGATGCCATAGAACAAGACTACAGGTAAAAACCAAAGTACAACTATTCTCTAAGAGGGGATTAGTCAATCGTGATTTGCAAATCAAATGTTGTGATTATGAAATCCAGTGTTACTGGATTGGGAATTTGAAATATGATTTCCTAGTCATTTGGGATCTGAAAATCACCATGATTAAAGATTTCAGATCACACCTTCCTTTTAGGTTCAAATTTTATCTATTTCAATCACACCATAAATGAGGGGATTCTTGAAACCAAACGACAACCATTCTCTAAGATATGATTTCCAAATTCGCTATTAGTCATTTGGGATATGAAAATCACCAGGATTAAAGATTTCAAATCACACCTTCCTTTTATGTTCATTTTTTACCTATTTCAATTACACCATAAGATGAGGGGATTCTTGAAACCAAACGACAACCATTCTCCTAGAAGGGGTAGTCAATCGTGATTTGCAAATCAAATGTTGTGGTTATAAAATCCAGTGTCTCTGGTTTGGGACTTGAAATATGACTTCCAAATTCACTCTTAGTCAATGGGGATCTACAAGTCGCCATGATTAAAGATTTTAAGTAACACCTTCCTTTTATGTTCAGTCTCTCTATTTGAATTACACCATAAGATGGGATTCTTGAAACGAACTACCAGTCACATTTGTATTTTTTTCATGACCATTTTTTCCTTCTTCAACTCCTTCCAATCGACCATCCCCTTAATTATTGGGTCGCCGGCTCTCCATCCCACCAACAGTCACCACCCCGGGCCTTAAAACCACCACCACCGTCTTCGTCGTCGCCTCCACCCAACAATGTAATCCCAAAATAAAAGAGAACATATTATATACAGAACGCAACCCAAAGTTTATTCAGTTCATTATTAACATACAAACTTGACTGTTTCGTGGAATCTAATGGTTCACATATAAGAAATGTATTTTTCTATTGAAATTAAAAAACCCCATTCATAATGCAAAATTATTCTGGCTATCATCTACTAATTAAACTCAAGCCAGAGATTCATTTACATTTTTTCTTTTTAAGACACATACCAAATTATGCATTAAAAATTGAATTAGGTCAATGGTTTGCATAAAAGAAAATTAAGTTTGTAATAATAAAAGAAAACCGAACCTGACCCAAAAATATTTCTGGTTTTGTACCCTATTGTCGGACCATTACCCAAATTCATTTCGGTTCACTTTTTATATTCAAACTTGTCGCGATGAAAAATTTTAGTTGTAAAGGGTTGTCGGTTACAAATTACATACTATAAACATGCTTGAGACTCCTATCAATCTTTGCTTAATATGAATGGATCTATATTATGCAAGTCTTATATACATTTTAATTAGTTGGAACTTGGAATAATACTACTTAAAATCACTCTAGTATAAAAAAATAGAAAATAAGCTTAATATTATGTATTTTAATCTAGATTATGTGTTTAGATGACGTTAAAAGTTCCTGAAGATATTTTTTATTTCTCTTAGGGCCTATTTGGTAAAACGTAAGTGGAGGAATATTTGGATTTGTACTTTCAAAGATGGAAAGTGGATGAGAATCCATGCACTTTCTTGTCCTCTAGTAGGGGACAAATGTGTTTGGTTATTGGTTAGGATAAGAAAGCGAAAGAGTATATTACAATAATAAAAATTATGACAATTAGTTTTACAAATAAAGATGAATAGTAGTTCTAATTAATATTAATTGAAAACGGTTAACTATTTAATTATTCTAATAGTATAATAAAATAAGTAAATTATCTCAAATAATAATTAACTATCTTATTTATTAATTAATTACTAATAATTAGATAATCCACATAAATTCAGTCCAAATCAAGATAAACATTCAAACTTTTTGGCATTATCGTGTCGCACACGTATCACAATTGAACAAATACGTATGGGACACTCCATGGACACATCAAAATATACCTCATGTCCATCGTGTCCTTATTTACCTTGTCATGTCGTATTTGTGGTCACGCAACATAAGTCCCAACTAGCAGTTCATTCAACTGCACTGACCTTGTGTTGCATCAGAAAAAAGGTCTAAGAAATCTGACCAATGTATCTATTCTACTAATATAATGCCAAAAGTAGGCTTCATCGTGAAAGTTCCTTTCCAAAAATACCCTTTAGTACATTTACTAATTAAAAAGATCAATTAAAATTAATGGGAGGTATCTATGTAAACACAAGAGTTGTTCTTTGATATTCCTTATTACAACAGCTCTTACTCTGAGTATCCAAAAATGAGGCATTGAAAAATGGACTTTCTTTGGCAGAATTCATTCATTGGAAAATGAACAAATTTTGACTACAAGTGTATTTTAATCTTTCTAATAATAAATACGTGCACGTGCACATATACTAGTAAGAAATAAAATCAAAACTCGAACATTCAAAAAATCCCATCACATAAAATGAAGTTGTCAAATACCCATGTAGAAACAAGTGCATTACAAACATAACTTTATATCATACATAAATTTACAAAACCCGTACGCACCTAATAAATTATCTTTTATCCTCAAGGAAAATGTAAAACAAAAAAGCATGGAAAATCTTGGTTAAATTTTATGGACATTGTATGACCAACTTTACTGTCGATTTCTTAATTTATTTTCACTGATAGCAAGCAAACAATGTTTGCATTATTGTAAACAAAATACCACCTTTCCACGTAAGCTAGCATAATTATGGCAAACCACAGGAGTAAAGTAACAGAGTATAGAGTTCATATCAAAAGAAAAAGCTGCTTGCCTTCAGAAGGATGCTCAAACCCAGAATCTACAATGGCCCGGAGAAGCTCTGGTTTTAACAGGAAATCCCTAAACCCGGAACTGTGGATTCCAACATAGCCCCTGCATGATATGATAATTGACTTTTAGCTACAGAGCTTCGACCGATCAAACAAGTTGACACCATAAAACTAGACTATATACCAAGATAAAAAAAAAATCATCAATATTTTTAGTTTAGAAAATGAAGTTCACCTATTAAAATTAATAAGGGTATCCATGTAGATAACTTCCTTAAAACAAGTAAATTTCTAAAACACCAATAAACCAAGTAGATAGCAATTACACTTTATAAACAAATAGCCAGGTATCTAGTAGCAGTTAAGGAACTTTTTCAAAGGGTTTTGCTAAACAGTGCCCTAAGGGTAACGATTAAAGATATTACAATTTGTGTCATATATTTATCTTTTACTTCGTTTGCTATTCCCAAAGTTGCCTCTCCTTTCTATTTAAATCCTACTCACTTTTTTTTCATATTTTCTTTAGTACCTCGTCAGAATTAACTAATTTAAATTTTAATCTAAATAATCATCTTAAATCATAACCTAAAATCTTATATAATTTAAAACCTTATCAAGCAGTGTCAAGTAATTGATTTATATAATTTAACCTAATCTAATTTCAAAACTTACACACTAACATAATCTAACTTAAAGCAATATATATATATATATATATATATATATATATATATATATATATATATTAAACTTATGTTCCGGTAACTTCATCTCCAAAACAAGAAGAAATTAATAGTTTATTCTTCACCAAATATATTCCTATGAAATCTGTATTTTAAATCCATGTGTTTTCCCCCTCTGGAATGCATGCGTGAAAGCTGATTCAACATCTTACAAAAAATTCTAAGGGTGCGTTTGATTACAAGGTGGAAAATATGTTGAAAATAAATTAATTCCACAGAATTATTTACTAGTAATAAATTTCCATGGAAAAAATTCCACGGAATTAATTTGGGTGTTTGATTGACATTATTTTCCATGGAAAATAGTTATTTTCCATGGAAACTGATATTTTCCTACCATTTTGAAGGAAAATATGGAAAATAATATATTCTTGGAAAATAATTCCATGGAAAATACACGCTATCAAACACTACAATTGGTGGAAATTTTGTGATGTAAATACTTTACATGGAAAAAAGAAGCTCAATCAAACACAGCCTAAGTTCAAATAACAATATTTGGTTTACATATTAAATTATTTCAAATTGGAACAACAAAATCTCTTATACAAAACACAAAGGTTTTTGAATCCTAGGGCTGACTGTGCCAAGATAAAGAGTGGTTGGGATTTAATCTTGGTGAATCAACGGTTGTGGGGTTTTATGGGAAATCCAAAGAGTGGGGTTTGCACTCATAATGGTTGTGGATGAGCATTATTGAGAGTGGGGTTTTATGGGGAATGAGCATTATTAAGAGTGGGATTTTATGGGGAATCCAAAGAGTGGGGTTTGCACTCATAATGGTTGTGGATGAGCATTATTGAGAGTGGGGGCCTCATAATTATTATTGTTCGTTTAAAATTGGGGGTCCAAGATTTTGAGGGGGAATACCTTAAATGAACCATGCCCTATGGGCACGGGTTATGACTAGTACACATACAAGAAAGAAAGAAAAAGTGCTTATCCAAGTTCGAAGAATTTGAGGATTAAATTACTCATTTGAAGTTATATACAGAAATCAGGGTGCCTTTCTTGGAAAATGTGTAAATACTAAATAGAGTACACCGTTGTCAATAACTTAACCATTGCCCTTAGGACACTGGACAGTAGAACCCTTTTTCAAATGTAAATAAAGACAAAAAAACATTTCTTCTTGCTCTCGTACAAAAAATTTCATGCAAGTCAATATATTATTGAACTTCACCCAACACTTTCTGAGCTTATTTTCATGGCATGTTTCTTTTTGACAAAAAGTATCGAACTCCAAATTTTGGAGTGCATTTAACTTTTCCTAATCTATTTAACTTCAGTTAAAAGTGAATTTTTAATTAACACATCAAGAAGTTAAAAATATCTGAATTTAACAGCAACTGCGATCCATAGAAAAATGGTTTTTTTTAAAAACAGCATATAAGTATATGGTCCATCAATAATAACCAATAAACTAGGATACATCTAAATCGATATAGTGTGTGCCATCGTGTCCAAATAGTGTAATGATATACTCATGTCTGAACAGTGTTCTGAATAGTGTAATATCGCAACATTTAAAAAAAATCAAAACTTCCAAATTTAAGTGCTTTAACTTTCCGGATCTACTATGTTTGGTATAAAAAATGGACTTCTAATTAACGCACCAACAAGTAACAAAAAAAAATAGAGATTCTACCATCCGAACTTAAAAATTATAGCGATACAAAGAGAAATTGGTAACCTATTTGCAAAATTAGCATATATTCGAACAAAAAAACATATAACAGTATCCAGATCTAAGTAAATACACTTAAACACGACAAACAAAATTAAGCACAGATCAAACGAAATCATCAAACTAATCTTACTTCTTCGGCGCTTCGCTGTTCGCCTTGGCCGCAGCGGAATCCGGGGCCTTCTCTTCCTCCTCTTCGTAATCGAGAAGCTCCTCCTCGTAAGCATCGTTATCCCTTGCTTCTCCCATTCCTAAACCCGCAAAAACCACAAGAATTACACACCGATCCAACAAAAATTAACAAGAAAAGCTCCAAATCGGAGAAAGATCGTGGAGAGCTCACCTTCGATCCCGGAGAACGATATTAGGGTATTTCGAGTTAGGGTTTCAAGGCGTCTGCAAAGAAAAATAAAGAGTTCGAAAGAGGAAGAAAATTAGGGTTTCTGTGGAGACTGGAAAGTGGGAAGAGAAAGAAAACCCTAAAACTAGGGTTCGGAGAGAGGGGGGACTAAAACAGTGTAGAGTCGGCTACACAAGTAAGGATGGGCTATTTGTGGCCGGCCAGTTGGGTTCGGATCCACCGTTGAATTGCTGATCCGTTTTTAAGACTGGGTTTCAAAAAGCAGGAGCAGCATTTTCAAAGCATGCCCCCTGCTTTCAAAAGCTGCCAAAATTGAACTGTAATTATTTTTAAAAAACTTTTGGTGCTGTTAAAAACAATAGAAACAACACAAATAATTGTACCATGGTAAAAGTCTATGTCAACGACCCTATCTACCTCGAAATAGCACAAGTTTTTTGTTTGTGACCAAATCCTATGGACCAAATAAGCACATATATGATTATACAGATTTCATACTTACATATCTATTTTCTTGTGTAATTATTAAGTTTGTATAATTAAGTTTCTCGAACATTTATAATTATATTTTTGACTTTTTTAACTACCGACTGGACTGAAATCCAATATTCTTTTATTATTTCTCTTCAACCCTTATCGGTTAAGTCATACCATGATGATTAATTACATTTCCAGTTTATTTGATTGTAATAACTAGTAAGAAGCTCACAACTATCCAACATATAAAAACTTATATATGCACTTGTTTGTTTTTCTTTTATTCCAAAATATATTTGGATGGAATGATATAAGAGAACAACGGAAGTGAGAAGTGCACATCTAATATTATATAGTCTTATTGGTATTACTTTTTATTAATAATTATTTAAATCATTTTTTTTTTGAAAGAGATAATTGTGGCGAACACTCCCACCGGGAATCGATCTCCTGACCACTTGGGCCGCATGCATCTCTCTTAACCACTAGGATAGAGGTCATTTGCTATTTAAATCAATTTTATATATATATATATATATATATATATATATATATATATATATATATATATATATATATATATATTATATATATATATATATATATATATATATTATTTATTTATTTATTTATTTATTTATTTATATATATATATATATATATATATATATATATATATATATATATATATATATATATATATATATATATATATATATAATATTAATAAAGTAATTGTTGTTATTAAATAGGAATAAAAAATATTATAAAATGATGATAATGATGCATTGTTGATAATTTTTAATAAATAATTATCTTAATTGTTCAATATTAGCTTGCAGTACACGCCATACGGGGTGTTTGGTTTTTTTACTTATAGGTGTAAGCAACTTGTAAGTGGTAGATTTTAGAAGTGACAACAAACAAATATATATTTTTGCCACCTATAAATGGCAACATGTCACGTTCATTCCCGGAATTCATATTTTTAAATTTACGATATTCTAATTTTTATTGTAAATCTAGCTTATGTCATATTTCGTATTTTCGTGCATCTTGTTTATCGTATTTTAGTATCTAGATATTTATTTTGATATGAGAGACTACACTGGACTTGTAAAGTATCCATTGGTATTGTCATAGACCCATACTATGACCCGTACGTAGAAGTGAATCCCTGAGTTTTTTTTCGAAAAGGGAATTTGGTAGTCAGACCTATATAATATCGGTATACCGCGGCATACCATAAGTATATCGTCCGGCTATCAATGGCTTATCCCTTGGTTAATAAGTAAGACATTCTTTCGTTCATTGGTTTCTTGGTTCTGTTTTAACGGTTGAGATCTCTTGGGGGGGACTTAGATCGTTGATGTGGCAGATCCAATGCCTCTTATTCATCCACTCCCTCTATATAAATATTTATCTTTATCTCTATTTATCCTTTCCCTCTTCTTCTTCTCTCTTTTCGTTTCCCTCTCTCTCTCTCTCTCTATCTCTATCTCTCTCTCTCTCTCCCTCCCTGGAACTAAGCCTATAAGCTTGCTTGGGAGCTTGGAGTTGTGCTCTATCCTAGTAGGAGCTTAGGTTTGTGGCTTGGGGCTACTCGAGACAAGTACATCTTACTCAAAATGAATATGTCCGCAATTTTTCTTGCATTTTGGTTTATGTTACTTAATTTTAATCTAAAAATAGGTTTCTCCAAAATGTTTTCATCATTTGCTCTTGTTTGTTTGATTTTGGTTGGCGAATTTGCATAGATCTAGGTTTATAGGTGGTATCATAGGAAAAACCATGTATCGGTTGTGATGCCTACGTTTTCTCTTATGTAACGCCCCAGTCCCAAAATACGTAGGACTAGATACGTAGACATGCCAGTTGTACTCATACGAAGTATACTCCAATATATGGAAATCTCGTACGAATACATAAGCTGTAAAATACAGTAGAACCATAACTAATCTCATCCACAAGAATAAAAGGTATCATATAATCAACTATGAATTTGTCTTGATACAATATGTTGGGCGGAGACAAATCCACTACCAACAAGTAAAGGAAAAATACATAAGTAAAGAAATGAATTTGGCGAGCGAAGCGAAGACGATCCAAGTGCAATCATCCTCGAAGAAATAGAGAGGACCACGACTAGAGCTAGAACACCTGCGAAAGACAAGAGCACACACCTGGAAAGATAACCAGGTCCTCGGAGGGACGTAACAAGACACATAATATCATGCCATATAAACTGAATAAATATTGCTCAATAAATAAGTCAATCGAACTTATAACATGGTCCAATACGCACCTACTGAACGAGCGTACCATCCCCCCAACCAAACAAGGACAGGAGATGGTAAACTAATTCACGGTGACGTATCTTTCCATGCTATTAATCCAATATGGTATCCGGACCCCAACAAGGTTCAATACCTTCTCATCGGAGTAGTAAGTCACACCTACAACCAAACAAGGACAAGATGTGACGAACTAATCCGCGACAAGTTATTGTTCCAAGCCACGGTCAGATACAAGTACCCAAACCGAAGGTACTCATACCTAACGGATAAGGGCGCCTAACCAAATCTAGGTGAATGCAGTTTTAAGAATAGTTCATGGTCACATGACTACCGGGTCAAGTCAAGAAAATACCAATGCAGTACCTCAGTAGCGAGTCATAACACCATATACTATTCCTCAGTATCGAGCGAGTCTGTAGCATATAGTCTACCTATCGTTCCTCAGTAGCGAGCGAGTCTACGATAGATAGGGTGGTAGTCAACTTCCAATCATGTTCTTCCCGCCCAATGCTAACTTATAACTGCTAAGGCTTCTAGCATACAATTCTATTAGCAGTTATTTCCTAACTCACGGCTTATGCGTACTGGTGGCCAGCCAATCACGCATGTCCGAGTCCTATATACGACACACAACAACGTGGAATAAATGTGTCAAGGCCATGAATGCAACACACAAAGGTGGTCCCTTAAATCTAGGTTTATTGTGTAAGAAAATAATACATAGCAAGAAACTGAACAGTAAATTCTAACAGGTTATGCCATGTATCACAGTTTATTTTGCATAAAAAAAAGGCTTAATTGCTACTTGATACCCTCAACTATTACGCTTTTTCAAGTTGATACCCTAAACTTTTTTTTGTAACAACTTGATACCCAGATAATTTTTTGGACAATAATGCCCTTACCCAAATTTTAAAACTACCACTCACCCCCCCTCTACTCCAGGCCACCCCCCCTCCTCCCCTCCGCACCCCCCCCTCCCCCCCCCGCCCCGCCTCGCCTGCACCATCCCCCTCCGCCGCCCTCGCCTGCACCCCCCCCTCTGCTAGCCCCGCGGCCTCCAGGAACCCCCGCGCCGGCTTCGTCCTCGCCACCCGCGCCGCCCTCCTCGGCCGGAGCTAGCAGGGGGGGGTGGGGGGGGCCGGAGTGGGGGAGGAGATGGAGGGAGGGAAAGGATAAGGGCATTTTGGAGTTTTTTAAAATGTTAGGTATTAAGTTGAAAAAAAAAAATAGTTGAGGTATCAATCTGTTACGAAAAAAAGTTTAGGGTATCAACTTGAAAAAGTGTGATAGTTGAGGGTAGCAATTAGCAATTAAGCCTAAAAAAATAATGAACATGCATGAAATATGAGCTAAAATAATTAAACAGCAAATGGCAAGGTGTCTTGCCTGGTAGTACGTCTGGTGTGCTGCGATGGTCAAGGTGGCACGATCTGCAACTTCGGTGCAACAACTATACAAGGTGATCTTGGGTGGTGGCACAGACCGTTCCATCGGGTCCAGAAGGGTCGAGTTAGTTAGGGTGGACATAAGGTAGTTGAGAATTGGTAAAGAAATAGAAAAGATGGGTTGAATCACGAGATGGAGAAAAACCGTAGGAAATCAATTAATATATTTGGTTTTAGAAAATATTTTATAATATTGAAAAGAAAATTATATGTATATAAGTAAATATTTTATTGACTAGGATATATTTTTGTAGATACTGCAAAAATCAAAAAGTGTTTTTAGATAGAAACTCTAAGTTTGTCAAAATAAGAAAAAAAATTATACGTAGAAAGCTATATATAAATATTTTGAAGTGACTTGAAATTTATAGTATAATTTGGTAACAAATCTCAAAAATTGGCTTAGGACAAACAATATCATAGGATCATATAATCATAGGAAAACCAACCTTTTAAAAATTTATAGACCTCAAACCTATTTTTATCACTCAAAATCTTGAAAATATTATCGATATATATTTTAACAAATAATACAATAAAAATAGTAATAATTAAAATAATAAAATAAAACCAGTAAACAATAATAAAATTATGGTCATAATACATACATTTATCTTTAATAATAATAATAAAATAATAGGATTATAAAGGTATCATATATACCAGTATATGTATCTAATATACATTGCTACAAAAATTAATAATAATAATAATAATAATAATAATAATAAAGCAAGCAATTTAAACACTAATGTAAAAATGATAAAAATATAAATAAATTAAACCAAATCAAACATTAAGAAACAACAACAACAAAAATAATAATAATAAAATCAAAAGCAAGGACCAGAAGAGTGGACAGTTTCCCTTCTCATTTTCGTTTCCACATATTGGAGAGAGTGATGAGAGAGTTAGCAAAGGAGAAAAAAAATTTTGAAGAAAGAATGAGGGAGAGAGGAGCGAAGAGTGAGGCTGAGAGAGCGGAGTGAGCGGCGGAGGAAAGGGGCCCAGGGAGAGAGGGGCGCGAGGCGGAGAGGGTTAGGGAAGGTCGGAGAGGCGCGGCGCTGGAGGCACAGGCCACGGAGGAAGGGGGTTTGGCTAAGGCAGGGCGGCAAAGGAATCGGCCACCGGCGGAGGGTCTCGGTGGCGCGCCGGCCGGGGAAGGAGGCGGGCGCGGCTGTGGAGGTTCGGGACTCACGGAGGCTGCCGCCATGCGCGGTGGAGCGCCGCTCTCGCGGATGCTGAGCTCACACGGCTAGGCGCGGCTCGCCGTGAGCCTAGGTCAGCGGATCGCAGACACCGACGTTTGTCGGGCTCGACTGGGCTCGAGGCGGAGGAAGAGACGCACGGCACGGAGGAACGCGGTGGAGGTCGTGCTGCGAAGGTCAGGGCTGGCCAGATCCGACGTTTTGGGGCGGAGGCTGCCGTTCGCCGGCGGGGTAAGTTTTAGGGTTAGGGTTTGGTTTTCTTTTTCTTTTTCTTTGGATGGTGGTGGCGGGCGTGGGCTGCCGCGGCAGTGGCCGCGGTGGCGGTTGGGTTGGTCGGTGATGACGGTGAAGGTGATGGTGTTGGCTGTCGCGGTGGTGGCGGTGGTTTTGGTGGTCGGACACGGGGAGTGGCTGGGGAATGGCTGTGTGGATGGTCCTGGTGGTTGTGAAGTCGACGGGGCGGCTGATCGTGTGTAGTTTTGGCCGGGATTGGGTTGCTGTGGACTCGGAGGTGATGGTGTGGCGGTGGTTGGCCAAACCAGTCGGGGTGGCTGGGACGTTGGGTCGTGGTGGTCCGGTAGGTGGAGACAGGTGGTCTGAGAGGGAAGGCGAGGATGTTTGAGGCCAGGGGGCGGTGGTCATGTTGAGGGAAGTCAGGGAAGAGACGGGACATGGTGGAGGACGGAGCAGTTAAACTAGGTTTAGGATTTTGTGATGTACCGTGTCGGGGTTGTCGACACGATGGATGATGTATATGTAAAATTGGAATAAGATTATGGTCCGAAGAGGACACGGACACGAGGCACGCACCATTGGTTTGTGGAATTTGGTGGATGAATAATGAATTGGAGGAGTACCTGCCTATTTATAGGATGTGAGAATTCCCAATTAGATAACGATTAGGAGTAGTTTAAACCCAATTTAGATAATTCATCTATTTATTTAAATTAATTCAATAAATCCAAATTCAAATCAAAATCTAATTCCAAATACAAATCAAATTTAAATCTAATTAAATTCTTGGTTTAAAATCAATGGGATAAATTAAATTTCAAATATTTAACTATTTAAATAAATCAAAAAATTAAATCAAGATTTAAATGGCCACAACAACTTCCAAATATATTTTTCAAAATACCAATAATAATAATTTCGAAAATAATAAATATTTTTAAATATCTTTTTGCATAATAAAATATTAATATTAATAAATCTTAAAAATTTACATGTTTATTTAAAATAGACTAATAAATAATTACCAAATATATGTATGCACGAATAATGCATACATGATTATGCTTTTCCTAGTATACAATAAAATATTATTTATGATTAATAACTGCTAAAAACAAAAGGTCTTTTATAGCAAGAATAATAATTATATAATATTTTGAAAGTGTATAATAGAAAAAATATTTTTCTAAAATATGTACGCTCGCACATATTCGTACTCGACGATCAAGAAAATAAAATTTCGTGCACGACGTACAATACAATAAATTTTTTTTTAAATCAGTACTAAATTTAATATAAAAAATATAGTAGAAAATTTAGGGATTTTACATCCTATCCAACTTAAAAGAATTTTGTCCTCGAAATTAAGAATTCGTAGGGGGGTGAGAAGACACAAGGGGTATCGATGAGGAACAATCGATAACAAAATCATGCCGTAAGAAATCGCGATCTAGATCATAGAAAATTAATACGGTATGGTCACGGGTAATGAATGAGGGTCACGATTAAGAGAACGAAATAGATTCGCTTCAATTAAGCGATTAGAGGGTCTTGATAGGGCCGAGTAGTTTAGGATGAAGATATAACAACATCGAGTGAGAATGGTCATAGCCGATAGGAAGGCTAGAGGAAGTTCTAGTATAACGTCTTCGTCCTTCTAAAATAGGTGAACTTGAAAGCAATATAGAGTTCAAAGACTATATTATCGAATACGAATACGTGGTCCAAAGACGACCGAATAATTTCAATAGAATTGTCAAGGCAGCCGTGGATGGGATTCTAAAGGCCAAGTTTAATTACGTTCCATGCACGTAGAATAATAGAAAAAGGCGAACCAAAGTGCACTCGGTTGATCAGACCATCATGCACCGGTTCTGATTAGACAATATGTTAGTGAGCGCGCTCAATAGCATAAGTCATGAACAAACTCGATAAAATGGATGAGTTTGCAAAACTAAATTATAGTAGCAACATTAGTCAAGGTGGTAAAATATAGGCACGGAAGACTAGGATTTAAAGAAGGTAGAATGATTCCAAGTCATACAGTCGTCCTATAGTCTTCTTGTCCAAGTCCTTGGTTGGCTAGACGGGTTAGGTCCTCTAGATTCTAGGATCTAAATAAGCTTGCTAATATAGGTCACTAGGTCAAACGGGTTGCTAGTTCATAAGGTATTCTAACCAACTTAAAGAATTAAACTAATGGTGTCTTGGGACAACTAACTAGTAGGGTCAATCTCTAGCAAGCACGAAGGGAAGATAAGAATAGGGATGGAAGGAAGCAAGTAAGATGCAATTGATAGATAAAATCAAGGAAAGAGGTCAAGTATGTGGATGAGATCCTAGACTTCTAATCCTATACGCAGGCTTGTTTGGTACGGTAAAGTAACCAAACAATTTATCTTGACCTGCATGGGCCACCACAAAAACATGTAACACCCCAGTCCCAAAATACGTAGGACTAGATACGTAGACATGCCAGCTGTACTCATACGAAGTATACTCTAATATATGGAAATCTCGTACGAATACATAAGCTGTAAAATGCAGTAGAACCATAACTAATCTCATCCACAAGAATAAAAGGTATCATATAATCAACTATGAATTTGTCTTGATACAATATGTTGGGTGGAGACAAATCCACTACCAACAAGTAAAGGAAAAATACATGTGTCACGCCCCAGAACCAGAATACTGGAGAGCGGGGGCGAACATAGCCAGCTACGTATAATAAAATGGAATCCACCTCGCTATACGGTCACGGCTGTCTAGATATGAGGGTTTACTACAAGCCAACGGTCTCTTAAGGTCAAGCCTATTGTCTCAATCTCAAGCAAGTAATATAGTTACAAGATGTTAGACCACCAAATATACAATAAAAGGCGTTCCAAATATTACATATTCAGCTGATCATGAAGCTAGTCGTACAAAATGCGAGGACTAGCAAAAGTTAAGTCATACATGATCAACCCTAGGATTTGTTAATCATGTTACAGCCCGTAGGCAGACAGTAAGTAAATGTGCATCGAGCTAACAGGTGCTCGTCGGCTAAACGTCTCAAAAGAATAATTTACAAAGGAGTGAGTGAAACAAAATGGAAAACCCACTCGTAGCCCGGGTTCCTTCTAGTCGCCACCATCGGGCTGGAAGTTCGGTAGATCTTCGGGTGCTGCTCCGAAATCTGGCCACATAAAACCAGCTGGGTCAAACCCCAGAAAGAGCAAGTGCCACAAAGGAGGCCACGAAATAAGAACAAAAGCCAGCATATCAGAACATAAGAAATAAAAGAAAAGTACAAGTAATAAAGAGTACGACAGGACAATAAAAGACTAGGGACGTGGAAACATTCCGGAAGCCAGGTTACAACCCGTAAACCAAACAAGGACCGGGATTGTAACCCTTCGCCTGAATAGCACTTTGTCTCTACCCATTTATTATTAAAAATAAGTAAAAACAATCATGATCAGGGGTACCAGGTACAGGGACTAGACGAGACTTAGACAAGACTGGACTCTATCCATTCACAAACGGCCAAGCAATTACTACGACTTACTACTTAACTAACTAGGGTTATCACAAGCCTAGTTACTAGCAAGATGCAAATGAGAAATTTCCAGTCCTAAGCCCTGCAGACTATCCAGTTATCCTTCCGCGGGTTGAGAGTATGGTTGGGTACATCGCCCAGGAGACGATATACCCTTAGGTGACTTAGAGGGTGCAACACGTAACAGTGTGCTGGAAATGTGCCCTACTCGTCGGCAGGCTACAAGTCCGTTTAAAAGCGCCCAGATAACGAGATCGCCTGTGACTAAAAATTCTCCATGAACTATAGTTTGATCTAGTCATTAGCCTAATCCATATTCAGTGTGAATCCCTGACCGTGGTAACCAGGGAGTCACGTCCTAGACATGATGTAAGACAAGACAAGTGGATTGCACAAAGCAGCAAGAATAAACAACCACGGAGTCAGAGTTGATTATACAAGTCAAGTTAGCCGTCGCAACAGCATCAAGTCAAGTCAAGTTACAAGTACAGGTTACAAGTTACAAGTCAGGAGTGCGCCGCCACGGACCACTATCAAGTTATCCAGTTGCAAAGATTAATCATGAATTACAGTTTAAAAGTTAAGGGCGCACCCCATCGGGTCACTATCAAGGAGATCAGAAAGTACTAAACCATACTTTACAGAAATCACAAAAACCGTACTAGTCATAAGCAAAAACACCAAAAACTGTGCCAGGTCGTGTTGGGCCAAGACAGTCGTGTTGTGTGGAACAAGATCCCCAAACTCTAATCCACACAAAAGAGAAGTCAAGTCCAAGAAATAAAACCAAACCATCATGGGCAATTAGGTTGCGCAGGGGATGAACTGTGCAGAGGGGGATGGACTGCGCAGGGGATGGACTGCACAGGGGATGAACTGCGCAGGGGATGGACTGCGCAGGGTCGGGTTGTGCCGAAGTTGGCTTGCGCTGGAAGCGAATTGTGCTGGAGTCAAGCGTGCTGGGGTGAGCTGCGCTAAGGTTGGATTGCGCTGGAGCTGAGCCGAGCTGAGCTGAGAGCGAGCGGTGCAGCAGTCAAGTGCGCTGGGGTCGGTTTGCGCAGGGAATGAACGGCGCAGCATTCAAGTGCGCTAAGGGGAGGAAGGCGCTGGGCTAAGAAGTGCCAGCGCAAGTCAGCCCAGCGCAAAACGCTGGCCGAGGGGTGTGCAATCTGGCCATGCGCTAAAGAGCGCAGGCCGAGAGTCATCTTCTCCATCAGGCCGAGAGGGTGACTCCAAGAACCCTAGATTTCAAATCTTCATAACTTGGCCAAAACAAAACCAAATTTAGATTTTTCAAAGTTCTAACTTGTGTAAAATTGAATTCTCTTCCACATGGAAGCCTCAAAATAAGGTAAAATCTAAGTATAATAGATCAAAACCAAGAAAATCTGAAAATGGTAAAAACTTAGATCTAGAAAAATGGAGACTCCAAATCACAAAAGGCCAAGTTCTAATGTTGTTCACCATGGCCTAATCTAGCTAATGGACAAATAAAATGGGGGTCCTTATGTGGTGGCAAGGTGCACTTGCCTATGGTGTTGGTGGAGGAAGGAGGAAGAAAAAGATGGAGAAATTAATGGAAAATATGGAGGAGAGAGAAAGTTAGGTGGGGATTTTAATGGAGGGAGGTTGTGGTGGAATGAGGGTGGAGATTTAGCTAAGGTGTTCCATGCATACTAAACCAAACCAACCCAATTCCTTCTCCACAAAATAAAACCAAGCCAGGTCCAAAACCCGTTTTACGAGAAAACAAAAATCCGCAAGTTAAGCCAAAACACAATTACAGACCAGAATCCTGAGAAAATAAAATACAGGTCCGAAATACATATAAGCCTAATTAAATTATGTATTCCGAAATACGGGCATTACAACTCTACCCACCTTAAAAGAATTCTGTCCTCGGAATTTAATCAAGGAGCTAGAGACTGCCACGGCAAGCTACACTAAGCACCAACAACTACACTAAGCAGTTCAATCATATATCATACATGCAAGCAAGGATGGAAAGCATAAGGTATGAGGAAGACATTATACCTTACGAGTCAAACAAGTCGGGATATCGCGATTGGATGTCGTCCTCACGCTTCCACGTCGGCTCACTTAGAGAGTGATGACCCCAAGCAACACGGACTAAGCTAATAGTCTTGTTCTTGAGTATCTTCTCTCTTCGGTCCAATATAGACATAGGTCTCTCCTCATACGAAAGGTTGGTACCAACAACCAATTCCGAATGGTCTAGGATATGGCTCGGGTCCGGGATATATTGTCGTAATTGGGACCCATGGAATATATTATGCACCTCACTTAGCGACGGCAGAAGAGCAATATGATAGGATACATCTCCTACTCGTTCCAGGATATCGAACGGCCCTATATACCTAGGACTAAGCTTTCCCCGCACGCCAAAGCGAATGACGCCGCGGTTAGGCGAGATCCTAAGGAATACATGGTCGCCGATAGCAAACTCTAAGGGATGCCGATGGGCATCGGTCCAATGTCGCTGGCGATCTTGGGCAACTCGAAGATGATCCCTGACTTTTCTGACTACTTCAACTGTCTGGGCAATCATTTTTGGGCCAAGCATCTGCCTCTCTTCGACATCGTCCCATGCTAACGGGGATCTGCACTTCCTACCATATAGTGCCTCGAATGGTGCTATCTGGATGCTGGCCTGAAAACTGTTGTTATACGAGAACTCTACCAGGTACAGGTGATCTTCCCATGAACCACCGAAGTCAAGTGTATAAGATCTTAACATGTCTTCAAGAGTCTAGATTGTACGCTCCGACTGACCATCTGTCTGCAGATGATATGCTGAACTGAACTGGAGACGAGTTCCCAAACTCTCTTGCAGGCTACGCCAAAAGTGTGATATGAATCTCGAATCCCTGTCCGAGGTGATACTGACGGGTACACCATGAAGCCTGACGATCTGCCTGAGATACATCTCTGCTAGCTGAGCCGTAGACTGACCAACTCTGAATGGGAGAAAATGAGCCACCTTCGTGAGTCTGTCAACTATAACCCAAATAGCACCTCGACCAGCTGGGGATCTAGGCAATCCCGTCACAAAATTCATGGTCACATGCTCCCACTTCCATTCTGGAATCGGCAAGGGCTGAAAAAGTCCAGCGGGCCTCTGATGTTCAGCTTTAATCTGCTGGCAAACCAAACACCGAAAGACAAACCGGGCTATCTCCCTATTCATGCCATTCTACCAAAAATACTGACGAATATCACGGTACATCTTCGTACCACCAGAATGAATAGAATACTGTGAATTGTGAGCTTCTGCCATGATTTTCTGTCTGATATCTCCACTGGGTACACAAAGACGAGTGTCGTGCCGAAGTGTACCATCTTCATGGATACATAACTCTGGCCTTCTTTCTGCCTCACACTCTGCTATGAATCGTTGGATCTTGGAATCTGCTGACTGCACCATCCGGATCCTCTCAACTATACTGGACTGAACCTGTAGACTGGCCATCAACGCCACGTTGGTAGGAAAAACCACTTCAATACCCATCTTCTGAAGATCTGCCAATAATTATGGTTGCGCAGTTAGGAAATAAATTCCGGCTCTCCTGCTCAACGCATCTGCTACAACGTTGGCCTTCCCTGGATGATACTGCAAGTCCACATCGTAGTCCACCAGTAGCTCGAGCCATCTCCTCTGTCGCATATTAAGGTCCTTCTGGGTGAAAACATACTTCAGGCTCTTGTGATCAGTAAATATCTCCACTCTATCTCCGTACAAGTAGTGCCGCCAAAGCTTAAGTGCAAACACTACTGCTGCCAGTTCCAAGTCGTGGGTCGGGTAATTCTTCTCATGATCACGGAGTTGACGTGATGCATAAGATATTACCTTCCCATGCTGCATCAAGACACATCTCAATTCTCTGTCGGAAGCGTCGCAATAAGCCGTGAATCCTTCGGTCCCATCTGGAAGGGTGAGAATGGGAGCCGTTATCAAACCTCGCTTCAACTTCTCAAATGATTTCTGACACTCTGCTGTCCAAACAAACTGTACATCCTTGCGGGTCAACTGGGTCATCGGCGGCGAAATCTTTGTAAAATCTGAAACAAATCGCCGGTAGTAGCCGACCAATCCAAGGAAGTTGCGAACCTTTGTCCCTGAACTAGGTACTAGCCATGACTCGATAGCCACAATCTTCTGGGGATCCACTTCTACTCCTCCTTGAGTAATGATGTGACCCAAGTACGAAATGCAATCGAGACAAAACTCACATTTGCTGAACTTGGCGTACAACTGATGCTCTCTAAGCGTCTGAAGGACAACTCTGAGATGCTGCTCATGCTCTGCTTCGCTCTTGCTGTAGACCAGGATATCATCTAGGAACACGATCACGAACTGATCCAAGTAAGGCATAAAAATACGATTCATGAGGTCCATGAATACGGCCGGCGCATTGGTCGCTCCAAAGGGCATAACAAGGAACTTCCAATGCCCATACCTCGATCTAAATGCCGTCTTCGGGATGTCCTGCTCTCTGACTCTGATCTGGTGGTATCCTGACCGCAAGTCTATCTTCGAGAACACTAAAGCCCCTCTGAGTTGATCAAACAAGTCATCTATCCTCGGGAGAGGGTATCTGTTCTTGATTGTCACTGAGTTCAAGGTACGATAATCTACACATAACCTGGACATACCATCCTTCTTTTTCACAAGAAGCGTCGGGGCTCCCCAAGGCGATTCACTTGCACGAATGAATCCCTTGGTCCTTAATTCTTCAATCATCTTGTACAAAATTTCCAACTCTGAAGGCGCCATCCTGTAGACTCTCTCTGATACCGGTGCTGTCCCGGAGATCAAGTCTATAGTGAACTCGATCTCCCGCTCTGGCGGCATCCCTGGAAGTTCCTCTGGGAAGACATCTGGAAACTCTTCAACTATCCTGGGTAACTGTACTGCTGCTACGGCCATCCGCAATACTGGGAAAGATGGTTCCAATGCGCCTCTGGAAAATGAAAACTCTGGCTCGCCTGGAATACTAAAGACAACCCTGCCAATATGGCAGTCTATCCTAGCATACTGGTTCCTCAACCAATCCATGCCTAAGACTACATCATAGTCTGCCATAGGAAATTCTATAAATCTAGCGGGGAACTCTCTACCGCTAACTACGATCCGACACGAGAAAAACACTCGATCTACTCCCACAAGACCATTACCAGTAAGTATATTAAGCCTTACTGATAATGACTCTGGCTCCAATCATATCCGTATCGCGAATCGTGCAGACATGAATGAATGCCATGCACCAGAATCAAATAATACCGATACTGGAGAGAAGTTGACGAGAATAGTACCTGTCACTACCTCACCTGGTGTAACTTCTTCTTCTATAGTCATCATCATTGCCTGACCTTGTCCTCTGGCTGCAGGTCCTCTCTGCTGGAAACCTCTCTGCCTACTCTGCACTTGGGCTTGGGTGTACTGCTGCTGGTTCTGCTGATGAAATGCCTGGGCCTGAGGCAACAAGGGCCTCGGGTACTGCTGCTGTTGCATAGGTGCTGGTCCCCTAACCGATGGACTGGTTAGGTTGGATGAGGATGAACTACCTCTATTCGGGCAGGCTCCTATCTTGTGATCTACCGCTCCACAAGCCAGGCACAATCCCTGCACCCTGCGACAATCTGCCACCACGTGCCCTGGCTTCCCGCAATGAGAACATCCCATCGCGGAAGTCTGCTTCTGCTTCTGCTGCTGCGGGTACGTCGGGGTTGAATGCTGAATCGACGTTACTGAGGCCGTCCGCCTCGGAGTTCCAATGGTCAAACTTTTAGCTGCCGGGACTGGAGCTGATGATTGGTGCATCTGACTGTGGGACCGCTTCCTACCTCCAGTCCTATCCACGATCCTCTGGGAGGTGTACTCATGCCTTCTAGCTGCTCTCAATACTGTATCGAACGTCTAGTGCTCGAACTGTTCAACTGCCAACAAGATATCTAAATGCAGTCCCTGTTGGAACCGCTGGGCCCTATCAAACTCGGTCGCCACCAAGGTGGGGGCAAATCTACTGAGTCTAGAAAACTCAGATGCATAACCGTCGACCGTTCTGCCTCCTTGCTTCAAGTTGGTAAATCTCGTCTGTAGGTCGTACCGAGCTACAGCATCAAAATACTTTGTCTGGAATCTTTTTCTAAACACCGCCCAAGCAATGGGTGCCACTAATCCCATGGCTTGTGCTGCCCACCAACTGCGAGCCAAGTCTAACAACTGTAGGCGTACCACCGCCACCTTCTCATTCTCAGGTGTCTTAGCTGCTTCCAGAATTACCTCGGTATCCTGAAGCCAAGCGTCCGCGGCAATCGTATCCTCGCTGTCGTCGAAGAATGGAGGGTTCAAGCGCTTGAAGCTGTTGGCCGCGCTGTTCCCTGGATGACCGCCTCTGGTCAAAGCATCTGCCACTACCTGGTGCAAGGCGTCTCCTCTACGATCCTGGGAAGCTATTAAGGTCCTGATGAGACCTACCAAGGTGCCATCGTCAGGCTCTGCAGGCTGGACGGGCCGAACTGGGGGCTCTCCTCCAGTAGGTACAACTCTGGAGGCTACTCCGGAATGCTGGGCTTGATCTCCGGGTTGCTGCTGGTCCACGGGAAGTGCTCCACCTTGCTGATCGGCGGGGTCAGGTACAGTGTCGCTGAAGAAGACGATACAGGAAACAATAAGGATGGACCAGGATAGATCAACGATACAAGCATGTGATCAGGTCAAGATTCTCAGGGATTTGAAGATACGAGCAGAGATCAAGGGCGAATACTGATTGAGACATCTATCCGGTAAACCCTCACATATCTTGAATGCCAAGACCTGCATGGGCTACCACTTAAACCATGTTACGCCCCAGAACCAGAATACTGGAGAGCGGGGGCGAACATAGCCAGCTACGTATATTGAAATGGAATCCACCTCGCTATACGGTCACGGCTGTCTAGATATGAGGGTTTACTACAAGCCAACGGTCTATTAAGGTCAAGCCTATTGTCTCAATCTCAAGCAAGTAATATAGTTACAAGATGTTAGACCACCAAATATACAACAAAAGGCGTCCCAAATATTATATATTCAGCTGATCATGAAGCTAGTCGTACAAAATGCGAGGACTATCAAGAGTTAAGTCATACATAATCAACCCTAGGATTTGTTAATCATGTTACAGCCCGTAGGCAGACAGTAAGTAAATGTGCATCGAGCTAACAGGTGCTCGTCGGCTAAACGTCTCAAAAGAATAATTTACAATGGAGTGAGTGAAACAAAATGGAAAACCCACTCGTAGCCCGGGTTCCTTCTAGTCGCCACCATCAGGCTGGAAGTTCAGTAGATCCTCGGGTGCTGCTCCGAAATCTGGCCACACAAAACCAGCTGGGTCAAACCCCAGAAAGAACAAGTGCCACAAAGGAGGCCACGAAATAAGAACAAAAGCCAGCATATCAGAACATAAAAAATAGAAGAAAAGTACAAGTAATAAAGAGTACGACAGGACAATAAAAGACTAGGGACGTGGAACCATTCCGGGAGCCAGGTTACAACCCGTAAACCAAACAAGGACCGGGGTTGTAACCCTTCGCCTGAATAGCACTTTGTCTCTACCCATTTATTGTTAAAGATAAGTAAAAACAATCATGATCAGGGGTACCAGGTACAGGGACTAGACGAGACTTAGACAAGGCTGGACTCCATCCATTCACAAACGGCCAAGCAATTACAACGGCTTACTACTTAACTAACTAGGGTTATCACAAGCCTAGTTACTAGCAAGATACAAATGAGAAATTCCCAACCCCAAGCCCTGCAGACTATCCAGTTATCCTTTCGCGGATTGAGAGTATGGTTGGGTACATCGCCCAGGAGACAATATACCCTTAGGTGACTTAGAGGGTGCAACACGTAACAGTGTGCTAAAAATGTGCCCTACTCGTCGGCAGGCTACAAGTCCGTTTAAAAGCGCCCAGATAACGAGATCGCCTGTAACTGGAAATTCTCCATGAACTATAGTTTGATCTAGTCATTAGCCTAATCCATATTCAGTGTGAATCCCTGACCGTGGTAACTAGGGAGTCACGTCCTAGACATGATGCAAGACAAGACAAGTGGATTGCACAAAGTAGCAAGAATAAACAACCACGGAGTCAGAGTTGATTATACAAGTCAAGTTAGCCGTCGCAACGGCATCAAGTCAAGTCAAGTTACAAGTTACGGGTTACAAGTTACAAGTCAGGAGTGCGCCGCCACGGGCCACTATCAAGTTATCCAGTTGTAAAGATTAATCATGAATTACAGTTTAAAAGTTAAGGGCACACCCCATCGGATCACTATCAAGGAGATCAGAAAGTACTAAACCATACTTCACAGAAATCACGAAAATCGTACTAGTTATAAGCAAAAACACCGAAAACCATGCCAGGTCGTGTTGGGCCAAGACAGTCGTGTTGTGTGGAACAAGATCCCAAAACTCTAATCCACACAAAAGAGAAGTCAAGTCCAAGAAATAAAACCAAACCATCATGGGCAATTAGGTTGCGCAGGGGATGAACTGCGCAAAGGGGGATGGACTGCGCAGGGGATGAACTGCACAGGGGATGGACTGCGCTGGGTCGGGTTACGCCGAAGTTGGCTTGCGCTGGGAGCGGGTTGCGCTGGAGTCAAACGTGCTGGGGTGAGCTGCGCTAAGGTTGGATTGTGCTGGAGCTGAGCCGAGCTGAGCTGAGAGCGAGCGGTGCAGCAGTCAAGTGCGCTGGGGTCGGCTTGCGCAGGAAATGAACGGCGCAGCATTCAAGTGCGCTAAGGGGAGGAAGGCGCTGGGCTAAGAAGCGCCAGCGCAAGTCAGCCCAGCGCAAAGCGCTGGCCGAGGGGTGCGCAGTCTGGTCATGCGCTAAAGAGCGCAGGCCGAGGGTCGTCTTCTCCATCAGGCCGAGAGGGTGACTCCAAGAACCCTAGATTTCAAATCTTTATAACTTGGCAAAAACAAAACCAAATTTAGATTTTCAAAGTTCTAACTTATGTAAAATTGAATTCTCTTCCACATAAAAGCCTCAAAATAAGGTAAAATCTAAGTTTAATAGATCAAAACCAAGAAAATCTGAAAATGGTAAAAACTTAGATCTAGAAAAATGGAGACTCCAAATCACAAAAGGCCAAGTTCTAATGTTGTTCACCATGGCCTAATCTAGTTAATGGACAAATAAAATGGGGTCCTTATGTGGTGACAAGGTGCACTTGCCTATGGTGTTGGTGGAGGAAGAAGGAAGAAGAAGATGGAAAAATTAATAGAAATTATGGAGGAGAGAGAAAGTTAGGTGGGGATTTTAATGGAGGGAGGTTGTAGTGGAATGAGGGTGGAGATTTAGCTAAGGTGTTCCATGCATACTAAACCAAACCAACCCAATTCCTTCTCCACAAAATAAAACCAAGCCAGGTCCAAAACCCGTTTTACGAGAAAACTAAAATTCGCAAGTTAAGCCAAAACACAATTATAGGCCAGAATCCTGAGAAAATAAAATACAGGTCCGAAATACATATAAGCCTAATTAAATTACGTATTCCGAAATACGGGTATTACAACATGAGTAAAGAAATGAATTTGGCGAGCGAAGCGAAAACGATCCAAGTACAATCATCCTCGAAGAAATAGAGAGGACCACGACTAGAGCTAGAACACCTGCGAAAGACAAGAGCACACATCTGGAGAGATAACCAGGTCCTCAGAGGGACGTAACAAGACACATAATATCATGCCATATAAACTGAATAAATATTGCTCAATAAATAAGTCAATCGAACTTATAACATGGTCCAATACGCACCTACTGAACGAGCGTACCATCCCCCCAACCAAACAAGGACATGAAATGGTAAACTAATTCACGGTGACGTATCTTTCCATGCTATTAATCCAATATGGTATCCGGACCCCAACAAGGTTCAATACCTTCTCATCGGAGTAGTAAGTCACACATACAACCAAACAAAGACAAGATGTGGCAAACTAATTCGCGACAAGTTATTGTTCCAAGCCACGGTCAGATACAAGTACCCAAACCAAAGGTACTCATACCTAACCGATAAGGGCGCCTAACCAAATCTAGGTGAATACAGTTTTAAGAATAGTTCATGGTCGCATGACTACCGGGTCAAGTCAAGAAAATACCAATACAGTACCTCAGTAGCGAGTCACAACACCATATACTATTCCTCAGTATCGAGCGAGTCTGTAGCATATAGTCTACCTATCGTTCCTCAGTAGCGAGCTAGTCTACGATAGATAGGGTGGTAGTCAACTTCCAATCATGTTCTTTCCGCCCAATGCTAACTTATAACTGCTAAGGCTTCTAGCATACAATTCTATTAGCAGTTATTTCCTAACGTACGACTTATGCGTACTGGTGGCCAGCCAATCACGTATGTCCGAGTTCTATATGCGACACACAACAACGTGGAATAAATGTGTAAAGGCCATGAATGCAACACACAAAGGTGGTCCCTTAAATCTAGGTTTATTGTGTAAGAAAATAATACATAGCAAGAAACTGAACAGTAAATTCTAACAGGTTATGCCATGTATCACAGTTTATTTTGCATAAAAAAATAATGAACATGCATGAAATATGAGCTAAAATAATTAAACAGCAAATGGCAAGGTGTCTTGCCTGGTAGTACGTATGGTGTGCTGCGATGGTCAAGGTGGCACGATCTGCAACTTCGGTGCAACAACTATACAAGGTGATCTTGGGTAGTGGCACAGACCGTTCCATCGGGTCCAGAAGGGTCGAGTTAGTTAGGGTGGACATAAGGTAGTTGAGAATTGGTAAAGGAATAAAAAAGATGGGCTGAATCACGAGATGGAGAAAAACCGTAGGAAATCAATTAATATATTTGGTTTTAGAAAATATTTATAATATTGAAAAGAAAATTATATGTATATAAGTAAATATTTTATTGACTAGGATATATTTTTGTAGATACTGCAAAAATCAAAAAGTGTTTTAGACAGAAACTCTAAGTTTGTCAAAATAAGAAAAATTTTATACGTAGAAAGCTATATATAAATATTTTGAAGTGACTTGAAATTTATAGTATAATTTGGTAACAAATCTCAAAAATTGGCTTAGGACAAACAATATCATAGGATCATATAATCATAGGAAAACCAACCTTTTAAAAATTTATAGACCTCAAACCTATTTTTATCACTCAAAATCTTGAAAATATTATCGATATATATTTTAACAAATAATACAATAAAAATAGTAATAATTAAAATAATAAAATAAAACCAGTAAACAATAATAAAATTATGGTCATAATACATACATTTATCTTTAATAATAATAATAAAATAATAGGATTATAAAGGTATCATATATACTAATATATGTATCTAATATACATTGCTACAAAAATTAATAATAATAATAATAATAATAATAATAATAATAATAATCAAGCAAGCAATTTAAACACTAATGTAAAAATGATAAAAATATAAATAAATTAAACCAAATCAAACATTAAGAAACAACAACAACAAAAATAATAATAATAAAATCAAAAGCAAGGACCAAAAGAGTGGACAGTTCCCCTTCTCATTTTCGTTTCCACATATTGGAGAGAGTGATGAGAGAGTTAGCAAAGGAGAAAAAAATTTGAAGAAAGAATGAAGGAGAGAGGAGCGAAGAGTGAGGCTGAGAGAGAGGAGTGAGCGGCGGAGGAAAGGGGCCCAGGAAGAGAGGGGCACGAGGCAGAGAGGGTTAGGGAAGGTCGGAGAGGCGCGGCGCTGGAGGAAGGGGGTTTGGCTAAGGCAGGGCGGCGAAGGAATCGGCCACCGGCGGAGGGTCTCGGTGGCGCGCCGGCCGGGGAAGGAGGCGGGCGCGGCTGTGGAGGTTCGGGACTCACGGAGGCTGCCGCCATGCGCGGTGGAGCGCCGCTCTCGCGGATGCTGAGCTCACACGGCTAGGCGCGGCTCGCCGTGAGCCTAGGTCAGCGGATCGCAGACACCGACGTTTGTCGGGCTCGACTGGGCTCGAGGCGGAGGAAGAGACGCACGGCACGGAGGAACGCGGTGGAGGTCGTGCTGCGGAGGTCAGGGCTGGCCAGATCCGACGTTTTGGGGCGGAGGCTACCGTTCGTCGGCGGGGTAAGTTTTAGGGTTAGGGTTTGGTTTTCTTTTTCTTTTTCTTTGGATGGTGGTGGCGGGCGTGGGCTGCCGCGGCAGTGGCCGCGGTGGCGATTGGGTTGGTCGATGATTACGGTGAAGGTGATGGTGTTGGCTGTCACAGTGGTGGCGGTGGTTTTGGTGGCCGGACACGGGAAGTGGCTGGGGAATGGCTGTGTGGATGGTCCTGGTGGTTGTAAAGTCGACGGGGTGGCTGATCGTGTGTAGTTTTAGCCAGGATTGGGTTGCTATGGACTCGGAGGTGATGGTGTGGCGGTGGTCGGCCAAACCAGTCGGGGTGGCTGGGACGTTGGGTCGTGGTGGTCCGGTAGGTGGAGACAGGTGGTCTGAGAGGGAAGGAGAGGATGTTTGAGGCCAGGAGGCGGTGGTCATGTTGAGGGAAGTCAGGGAAGAGACGGGACATGGTGGAGGACGGAGCAGTTAAACTAGGTTTAGTATTTTGTGATGTACCGTATCGGGGTTGTCGACACGATGGATGATGTATATGTAAAATTGGAATAAGATTATGGTCGGAAGAGGACACGGACACGAGACACGCACCATTGGTTTGTGGAATTTGGTGGATGAATAATGAATTGGAGGAGTACCTGCCTATTTATAGGATGTGAAAATTCCCAATTAGATAACGATTATGAGTAGTTTAAACCCAATTTAGATAATTCATCTATTTATTTAAATTAATTCAATAAATCCAAATCAAAATCTAATTCCAAATACAAATCAAATTTAAATCTAATTAAATTTTTGGATTTAAAATCAATGGGATAAATCAAATTTCAAATATTTAACTATTTAAATAAATCGAAAAATTAAATCAAGATTTAAATGGCCACAACAACTTCCAAATATATTTTTCAAAATACCAATAATAATAATTTCGAAAATAATAAATATTTTTAAATATCTTTTTGAATAATAAAATATTAATATTAATAAATCTCAAAAATTTACATTTTTATTTAAAATAGACTAATAAATAATTACCAAATATATGTATGCACGAATAATGCATACATGATTATGCTTTTCCTAGTATACAATAAAATATTATTTATGATTAATAACTGCTAAAAACAAAAGGTCTTTTATAGCAAGAATTATAATTATATAATATTTTGAAAGTGTATAATAGAAAAAATATTTTTCTAAAATATGTATGCTCGCACATATTCGTACTCGACGAGCAAGAAAATAAAATTTCGTGCGCGACGTACAATACAATAATTTTTTTTAAATCAGTACTAAATTTAATATAAAAAATATAGTAGAAAATTTAGGGGTTTTACATCTTGCAAACTTAGTCATATATGTCATGTCCCGCTCCCGTAGGAGCGATCGTCCTCGCTAAGGCGTGATGCCGCACGAGCCTAGATTGCGCTCGTGCAAGACGGGTTCCATAACGGCCGATTTCAGCGGCTGCCACGGGGTCGTCGCACAGAAGTTCCATACAGTGACATTGAATCATAGCAGCAGAAATTTAGAACAAACACAAGTCATTCAAAAGAAGCTCTTTATTGATATTGAAACATAGATTACAATGGAGCATAAGGCCAAGATTACAAGTCTCTCAAGCTCACTCATCTCACATTACAAGTCACTTAGCTCTCTCTCATCTCTCAATACATGTCTTTAGCCAGCGGATGCTTCGGAAGGTGACGTCTATACATTATGTCCCGTATAAGTCTTTACTTCATGTGGCCGCACGCTTCGAATCGCCAAGGAACTCCGAGCCTCGACGCATCCAAGCGAGCTCCGTGCCATGAGCTTCTACCAGTGCCAGTACATATAAACTATGTGGGTGTCAGTACTCAATTGTACTGGTGGAATGAGCTCCTCGCCCACCCATAAAAAACCTACACGTTAGATTTACTTTGTGCAACATAGTCCCTTCTTATCAATTGTCTTTCTACTCTTGTCTTAGGATCAGTTTTAGGACGGACACATTGGCCTATTTTGTGTCTCTATACCATCCCGTACTTGCAACGACAATGTTAACTCATACCTTGCCTCAAGACCCTTCTCGTGCCAACAACGTTAACCTATTGAGTCGTGTTTGCCTTACGGCTTAAAATCAGAGACGCAACTACGCGATGAAGCTCCATTTTCCGTGTGACCGTGCTACAAACCCTTGCTGAGGCCGTGCCTCGTAATTCAGTAAGACTTAACCATATCGTCGCCTCGCGGCCCTTGCCGCCTAGCGGCCCTTACTACTTTGACCACCAACTGACCAAATCGAGACTTGTGAACTTAGTGTCACTTGACCGACTTACCTTGCGGCGATTCCTGACTTAAACTTGAACAACTCAAACCCAACTTTTGTAACTCACATATCAATACTTGAGACTCGACGCCACATCTCGTGCTGAAGCACGACGCCTATGTTGAAACCCATTATTAGGCCCAAACTTTGTGTTCTAACTGTACACACCTTCAACTCAACTCAATCCAAAGGCATACACGCGGATAGCCGCTATTTGCCGACATCTATATGAACTTGGTCACTAGCATCACAAGCTATACCTTGACGTATAGTTTTGTTAATCGGGGTCCTTTCGACGCAAGTAGCTAGCTCCGTCGCAAGTCTCCGTTTAACCTGTGCTGAAACCTTATGCACGACTATACCCTGTTTCCTCCTTGGTCGAGTCGGTCCCATGGCCAAGGGTTGCCACTCGAGGATTCATCGCCCTTGTCGACAAGTTATCAAATGACCATGCAAGACTCGACACAAACTGACGTCCCACACAGTCGTTCCTCTACCAATGTTACCATCTCTTTCAAAACCAAGGTCAAGACTTCTATCCTTGAGACCCCTCGACGACCCACGGTCGCGAGCATTCCTTCCTTGTTACCTTATCCTTTCGTTCAACTCATGAACGCCTATTTAATAGTCCTTTCTGTAGTGTCCCAAATTCGTGATACGTATTTAGTGTACGTATATGTGTTTTGGACCCATATTTTTGTTAATCATGATTAGTTAAATTTGGTTAATTTTGTTTGATTGGTTTAATTGGCTTATGGTTCATCATGGCATTGCATTGGCTTGGTTTGGTTCGGTTTAGTGGGTTTGGCTTGGTTTGGTTTTATGTGGAGAACCACTCCCACCTACCACCACTCCCACCATAAATATCAATCCCACTCTCTCTCTTCCATTATTACTCATTACTCATTTTCTTCTTCTCCATCTTTACTCTTCACCTACCAGAGAGTGAGTGGAGAGCTTAGGCAAGTGCATCTTGCTTCATGGAGGAAGTCCATTTTTATTGTTCTATTTTCTTCTTCATGTGTTTCTAACCCACTTTAGTACTTGACATTTTTCATTTCCATGGTTAAATTTTTGTAGATCTGGTTTTGTGGTATTTTCGGTTCCCAGGATTTTTGATCCATCAAACTTGCATATTTTGCTAAGTTGATGATCCCATGTTGCAGAGAATATTGTTTGGTCCAAATTTGACCTATAAATTTTGCTGAGCCGCATGGACATTTTTGCACTCAGACGTATGGCCTACAAATGCAATAGCCAGCATTTATTTTTGCATGCATTATTTAATTCAATGACTAGTCAGCCGCATAAGCATTCAGGAGGCATGAATGCATTACTCTAATAAGTGAGCCACTTATAGCTTAGGAATATTTAGTTAGTGCATTCCCTTAAAATATTTTAATGCCTGCTTTTAGTTGATGCATATTAATGCATGTTTGTAATAAATTAATGCATCAGTGCTTTTTATATGTCTTTTGCATGAGCAAGCATGCAAGCTCACGTAAGGAGCCGCATATGGCTTGCTTCACAATGAGCCGCATGTGCTTCAATGAAAGGCAATAAATGAATGCATTCACATTGATGCATTCAATGCATCACTATTAATGTTTTCCAGGCATTCTCATGCCTTGGAAACAATGAGCCGCATAGGAATACTTAATATGCATTTAAGTCCCTATTCTCTATGAATTAATGCC
Organism: Iris pallida; assembly: GCA_029216955.1. Taxonomy (NCBI): domain Eukaryota; kingdom Viridiplantae; phylum Streptophyta; class Magnoliopsida; order Asparagales; family Iridaceae; genus Iris; species Iris pallida. The sequence continues at coordinate 3,526,782 of JANAVB010023799.1, forward strand.
CTTTTTCATTTAAGTCCCTACTTTATGACTTAATCCCTTTTTCATTTAAGTCCTTACTTTATGGCATGATGCTTTATGTATTTAAGTTCTTGTTCAGCCGCATGAGAATGGGCTAAATGTATTTTTTTTGCATTTAAGCCCCTTTAATGCATGTAATACATATAAGTCCCTAGAATGCATTAAATGCCCTTAAGTCTTTAAGAATGCATTAAATGCACTTAAGTCCTTGAGAATGTCTTTAATGCATTTTATGCATTTGAGTCCATAATGCATGTAATGCCTTTCTCTCTTACTGCAATTTCTCTAGCAAGCTGCATGGCCATTATTTCTTTATTAATTGTTTGTACTTTTATGCAAGCCAATGTGAGGGTGAGCCGCATGGGTAATTATAGCATTAATAATTGCTTGATGCAGAGCCGCATAGGCTCCCCTCTCCCACTATCTAAAATTTTGGCCACGTGAACCATTAATTAGGTAGCTCACGTGAACCTTTTCTTATTGCATTAATTGTGGGGGGTCCCACATAGCTTTCTTTAGTTGACTTGCTTGCTGAAGTGGGAGTTTGCATTTAATGAGGGTCCCACTGTCTTTTGTCTTATTTGATAGTGGCCTATTTATTGTTTTTTGGCCGCATGGGGTCCCTCCCACTCTTGGCCGCATGCACAATTGTATGCTAGCCGCATATGGCTTGCTGGCCTTAAATGTTTGACTAATTTCATTTAAATAATTTCGGAGCCGCATGGGTGGCCTCCCACTCTCTTTGATCGCATGCTTGTTCTCCCACTTTTGGACCGCATGGGTCCCACTTTGATTGTTTAAATGTCTTATTTGCGTGAATTGTGGTCCGAATTTCTTCCCACTCCCAACATAAAAGTTGCAGAGTTTCTCCTTGGCTTCAAGTATATATATTATATTATATTATTATTTTAATTGCTCAAGTTTCTTTCTTCTTTGATAAATGGCATGACTTGATAGTGACCCGCCGTGGTGCACTCCCGACATGACAACTTGACCTGACAAACTTGACATGATAACTTGACATGATAATTCTTGATAGTGGCCCACCGTGGCGCACTCTTGACATGATAAACCTGACATGATATTCCTTGAAATGCCGTTGCGGCGGCTAACACGACATGACAAGATTGAATGACCTGGACACCGTAGGTGATTGTGTTTGTACAAATAAACTCGTCTCGTCTTGCATCATGTCTAGGACATGAATCCCTGGTTTTCCACGATCAGGGATTCATACGGAATATGGCTAGGATTAATGACTAGATTGATCAAGTAGTTCATGGAGAGACTTTTCCAGTTACCTGTTGCCCCTTTGACCCCGGCCTTATATATATATATACATGGGATTTGTTGCTATCCGTCGAGATGAGCGCACTTCCAGCCCGCCGTCGAGTGTGGTACCTTAGGACACATGCATCTTACTACAGTGTGTCTGCTATATCATGCTATCTTTTTCCTTTTCTTTGCTGGGGTCACTCAGGTAGCAGCAGGCGGGTAACTGGACTTGGAAGAATCTCGCTGCATCTTGCTAGTAACTAGGCCTGTGATAACCCTAGTTAGTTAAAGTATCAAGCCGTACTTATTGCTTGGCCATGAAATGTTGGATGGGATTTGCCAGTCTATTCTTGTCTTGATTCTGTACATGATTGTTACATGTCCTGATTTCTCATTTTATCTTGCCGATAAATGGTGGGAGAAACCAAGTTCTGTTCAGACGAAGGGTTACAACCCCGGTCCTTGTTTGGTTTACGGGTTGTAACCTGCTTATCTGAATAGTCCCATGGTTATCTCATCGTATATCACCCGTCATGCTTTTTCCTTAATTACTGTCTTTTATTTTGTAATTATACTCTTATGCTAATTTGCTGGTTTTAGTTCCTAAGTGAAGCCTCCTTTGTGGCACTTGCTCTTTCTGGGGGTCTGACCCAGCTGGTTTTGTATGGCCAGATACCAGAGCAGCTCCAGAGGATCTACCGAATCTCCAGCCACATGGTGACCACTAGACGGAAACCTGGCAACGAGTAGATTATTTTTGGCTCTCCCACTTTATTATAAAATTATTCTTTTGAGGCGTTTAGCCGCCGAGCAAGTGTTAGCTCGTGTACATTTTACTTACTGTCTGCCTACGGGCTGTAACATGATTGGCAACCTAGGGTTGATCATGTATGACTAAACTCTTGCTAGTCCTCACATTTTGTAACGACTAGCTTCATGATCAGCTGAATATGTAATGTTTGGGACGCCTTACTATTGTATATTTGGTGATCTTACATCTTGTAACATCCACTTACTTGCTTGTGATTGAGACACTAGGCTTGTTATTGACCTTAAGAGACTGATGGCTTGTAGATAAACCCTCATATATCTAGACAGCCGTGACCGTATAGTGGAGTGGATACCATTTCATTATACGTAGCTGGCTATGTCTGTCCCCGCTCTCCAGTATTCTGGTTCTGGGGCGTGACATGGTTTAAGTGGTGGCCCATGCAGGTCTTGTAAATCAAGATATGTGAGGGTTTACCGAATAGATGTCTCAATCAGTACTCGCCCTTGATCTCTGCTCGTATCCTCTTGATCCCTGAGATTCTCGACCTGATCACATGCTTGTAATCCTTGATCTATCCTGGTCCTTCCTAATTGTTCCCTATGTCGTCTTCTTCAGCGGCATTGTTCATGGACCTGTCGATCAGCAAGGCGGAGCACCTCCCGTGGACCAACAGCAACCTGGGGATCAGGCCTGGCACTCAGAAGCACCCTTCCGGGTCATGCCTTACGGAGATCCAGAACCCCCGGTTCAGCCAGCCCAGCCCGCAAGGCAGGATGATGAAGCCTTGGTTGGACTTATCAGGGAGTTGCTTACATCGCAGGATCCTCGAGGAAACACTTTGCGTCAGGCGATGGCAGATGCTCTGGGCAGAGGTAGACATCATGGGAACAGTGCAGCGAACAGTGACAGGACCGGAGGTCGAAAGCGATCTCGCGGCCAGATGAACCAATCGTCAGCCCCAGCCCCGGCAGCTAGGGCTTTGATCATTGGAGCTCCGAGAAGGACAGCTTCGGTTACGTCGGTTCAACATTCAACCCCGACGTATTCTCAGCAGCAGAAGCAGTCTTCCACAGTGGGCTGCTCTCATTGTGGGAAGCCTGGACATGTTGTTTCAGAATGTCGTAAGGCTCGAGGATTATGTTTGCTATGTGGAGCGTCGGACCACAAGGTAAGGTCCTGCCCGTTCAGGACTGACTCATCACCAGCTATGATCAGTTCATCGGTTAGGGAACCAGCCCCAGTACCAGTCCAGCAGCAGTTTCCATCCCTGAGGCCGTTGCCGACGCAGGCCTAAGCTTTTCGACAGCAAAGACCTCAGCAGTATGCCCAGGCGCAAGTTCAGTATAGGCAAAGAAGATTCCAGCAGCAGGGATCTCAGCAGTTTGCTCTAGCCCAGGCTCAGGTCCAGAATCGGCAGAGAGGTATCTGCATCATATTGTCTTGCTTTCCTGCCGTCATTATACGGGGTACATGATGTATTTCCTGTATCCTAAATACGACGGTATGTTCCGGACCCGAGCCATATCCTAGATCATTCGAAAATGGTTATTGGTACCAACCTTTTCGTATGAGGAGAGGCCCGTGTCCATGTTTGACCGAAAAGATAGACCCTCAAGAGCCAGGCTATCTGTTTAGTCTATGTTGCTTGAGTTTATCCCTCTTTGGGAGAGTCAAACTCCCGCGTGAGGATGATATCCGATCGCGTTATCCCGGCTAGTTTGGCTCGTAAGGCATAATATCTTCCTTGTTCCTTACGCTTCGAATCCTTGCTTGTATGAATGACTGTATGATTGGTTGGTAGTTATAGATTGTTTGTGATAGTGTAGCTTGTCCTTACATCTCTAGCCTCTTGATTAAATTCCGAGGATGAAATTCTTTTAAGGTGGGTAGGATGTAGTGTCCCAAATTCGTGATACGTATTTAGTATACGTATACGTGTTTTGGACCCGTATTTTTGTTAATCATGATTAGTTAAATTTGGTTAATTTTATTTGATTGGTTTAATTGGCTTATGGTTCATCATGGCATTGCATTGGCTTGGTTTGGTTCGGTTTAGTGGGTTTGGCTTGGTTTGGTTTTATGTGGAGAACCACTCCCACCTACCACCACTCCCACCATAAATATCAATCCCACTCTCTCTCTTCCATTATTACTCATTACTCATTTTCTTCTTCTCCATCTTTACTCTTCACCTACCAGAGAGTGAGTGGAGAGCTTAGGCAAGTACATCTTGCTTCATGGAGGAAGTCCATTTTTATTGTTCCATTTTCTTCCTCATGTGTTTCTAACCCACTTTAGTACTTGGCATTTTTCATTTCCATGGTTAAATTTTTGTAGATCTGGTTTTGTGGTATTTTCGGTTCCCAGGATTTTTGATCCATCAAACTTGCATATTTTGCTAAGTTGATGATCCCATGTTGCAGAGAATATTGTTTGGTCCAAATTTGACCTATAAATTTTGCTGAGTCGCATGGACATTTTTGCACTCAGCCGTATGGCCTACAAATGCAATAGCCAGCATTTATTTTTGCATGCATTATTTAATTCAATGACTAGTCAGCCGCATAAGCATTCAGGAGGCATGAATGCATTACTCTAATAAGTGAGCCACTTATAGCTTAGGAATATTTAGTTAGTGCATTCCCTTAAAATATTTTAATGCCTGCTTTTAGTTGATGCATATTAATGCATGTTTGTAATAAATTAATGCATAAGTGCTTTTTGTATGTCTTTTGCATGAGCAAGCATGCAAGCTCACGTAAGGAGCCGCATATGGCTTGCTTCACAATGAGCCGCATGTGCTTCAATGAAAGGCAATAAATGAATGCATTCACATTGATGCATTCAATGCATCACTATTAATGTTTTCCAGGCATTCTCATGCCTTGGAAACAATGAGCCGCATAGGAATACTTAATATGCATTTAAGTCCCTATTCTCTATAAATTAATGCCCTTTTTCATTTAAGTCCCTACTTTATGACTTAATCCCTTTTTCATTTAAGTCCTTACTTTATGGCATGATGCTTTATGTATTTAAGTTCTTGTTCAGCCGCATGAGAATGGGCTAAATGTATTTTTTTGCATTTAAGCCCCTTTAATGCATGTAATACATTTAAGTCCCTAGAATGCATTAAATGCCCTTAAGTCTTTAAGAATGCATTAAATGCACTTAAGTCCTTGAGAATGTCTTTAATGCATTTTATGCATTTGAGTCCATAATGCATGTAATGCCTTTCTCTCTTACTGTAATTTCTCTAGCAAGCCGCATGGCCATTATTTCTTTATTAATTGTTTGTACTTTCATGCAAGCCAATGTGAGGGTGAGCCGCATGGGTAGTTATAGCATTAATAATTGCTTGATGCAGAGCCGCATAGGCTCCCCTCTCCCACTATCTAAAATTTTGGCCACGTGAACCATTAATTAGGTAGCTCACGTGAACCTTTTCTTATTGTATTAATTGTGGGGGGTCCCACATAGCTTCCTTTAGTTGACTTGCTTGCTGAAGTGGAAGTTTGCATTTAATGAGGGTCCTACTGTCTTTTGTCTTATTTGATAGTGGCCTATTTATTGTTTCCTGGACGCATGGGGTCCCTCCCACTCTTGGCCGCATGCACAATTGTATGCTAGCCACATATGGCTTGCTGGCCTTAAATGTTTGACTAATTTTATTTAAATAATTTCGGAGCCGCATGGGTGGCCTCCCACTCTCTTTGACCGCATGTTTGTTCTCCCACTTTTGGACCGCATGGGTCCCACTTTGATTGTTTAAATGTCTTATTTGCGTGAATTGTGGTCCGAATTTCTTCCCACTCCTAACATGAAAGTTGTAGAGTTTCTCCTTGGCTTCAAGTATATATATATTATATTATATTATTATTTTAATTGCTCAAGTTTCTTCTTTCCTTGATAAATGGCATGACTTGATAGTGACCCGCCGTGGTGCACTCCCGACATGACAACTTGACCTGACAAACTTGACATGATAACTTAACATGATAATTCTTGATAGTGGCCCGCCGTGGCGCACTCTTGACATGATAAACCTGACATGATATTCCTTGAAATGTCGTTACGACGGCTAATACGACATGACAAGATTGAATGACCTGGACACCGTGGGTGATTGTGTTTGTACAAATGAACCCGTCTCGTCTTGCATCATGTCTAGGACATGAATCCCTGGTTTTCCACGGTCAGGGATTCATACGGAATATGGCTAGGATTAATGACTAGATTGATCAAGTAGTTCATGGAGAGACTTTCCCAGTTACCTGTTGCCCCTTTGACCCCGGCCTTATATATATATATATATATATATATATATATATATATATATATACATGGGATTTGTTGCTATCCGTCGAGATGAGCGCACTTCCAGCCCGCCGTCGAGTGTGGTACCTTAGGACACATGTATCTTACTACAGTGTGTCTGCTATATCATGCTATCTTTTTCCTTTTCTTTGCTGGGGTCACTCAGGTAGTAGCAGGCGGGTAACTGGACTTGGAAGAATCTCGCTGCATCTTGCTAGTAACTAGGCCTGTGATAACCCTAGTTAGTTAAAGTATCAAGCCGTACTTATTGCTTGGCCGTGAAATGTTGGATGGGATTTGCCAGTCTATTCTTGTCTTGATTCTGTACATGATTGTTACATGTCCTGATTTCTTATTTTATCTTGCCGATAAATGGTGGGAGAAACCAAGTTCTATTCAGACGAAGGGTTACAACCCCGGTCCTTGTTTGGTTTACGGGTTGTAACCTGCTTATCTGAATAGTCCCATGGTTATCTCATCGTATATCACCCGTCATGCTTTTTTCTTAATTACTGTCTTTTATTTTATAATTATACTCTTGTGCTAATTTGCTGGTTTTAGTTCCTAAGTGAAGCCTCCTTTGTGGCACTTGCTCTTTCTGGGGTCTGACCCAGCTGGTTTTGTATGGCCAGATACCAGAGCAGCTCCAGAGGATCTATCGAATCTCCAGCCACATGGTGACCACTAGACGGAATCCTGGCAACGAGTGGGTTATTTTTGGCTCTCCTACTTTATTGTAAAATTATTCTTTTGAGGCGTTTAGCCGCCGAGCAAGTGTTAGCTCGTGTACATTTTACTTATTGTCTGTCTACGGGCTGTAACATGATTGGCAACATAGGGTTGATCATGTATGACTAAACTCTTGCTAGTCCTCATATTTTGTAACGACTAGCTTCATGATCAGCTGAATATGTAATATTTGGTACGCCTTACTATTGTATATTTGGTGATCTTACATCTTGTAACATCCACTTACTTGCTTGTGATTGAGACACTAGGCTTGTTATTGACCTTAAGAGACTGATGGCTTGTAGATAAACCCTCATATATCTAGACAGCCGTGACCGTATAGTAGAGTGGATCCCATTTTATTATACGTAGCTGGCTATGTCTGCCCCCGCTCTCCAGTATTCTGGTTCTGGGGCGTGACACTTTCTCAAAACTCACTTCGAATCAATTGTGGTCCTTGCCTTAAATACTGGGTCCGTGCATCGTGTCTTAAGCCAATTTGAACTCTATGCGACGCTGTCGCCCAAGCCCTACCTCCTATGACGGGCCTTGGGATCGTGGGACTATTTAACTTGACAACCGCAGAATGAGCGGGACAGCACTTTGAATGACTTAGGTCGACCGGCATAACTTTGCCTAACTTACTCAAGACTACAACTTAACCCAAGGGACGAGCAAAGGCTATGCAAAGCCTTGCATTATGGAAGCGTGCATGCTTGTCAAGCATTTATGCGGGCGACGCCTACGACTTAGGCAAGTTTATAGTTTTGAGTCGAAGACCAACTTTCCTTCTCCCAAGCCACGGGACGAAAGACCGAGTGTCATTTTCAAAGCATGCCGTGCACCAACTCTAAGCCGACCGTTGGACCTTTCCATATTCTATCTCAATTCGACCCGTCGGGATTACTCCCTTTAGCTATATGGATTTCTCTTTTTTTATTATTAAGCCTACTTGTGCAAGCTGAAAACATGCGATTTATTATGTGAAGGCAAAGATGAGACAAGTTCACCAAAACTACCCCACCTGAGCGAGCGGTCGCCTTGACGGAGCGATATCTTCGAGCAGCCGTTGCAAGGCTAAGTCCGAACGCCGTCGGCGTTTCGATTCCTCCGATTTACTGAGCGGGACGGGGCACTACATCATAGACCACTCAGAAAAAGGTTCGTCCTCGAAACTTACTGAGTACACTTATCGGCTTATAACTTGATTCAACATCCTACGTTTCTCGCACACACTACTCCTATGCGTTTCTCAAATCCGAGCCACGCTCGTGCTACCCTCAATCTTTTCTTCAAAACTTACGATCTCAAAATCCTCGACACTTTCCTGTTCCTCAAGTCTCACTTGAATTCAACGTATCACTTAGTGTCAGTCCCTATTTTTCAAAATTTTGATTTAATTAGTGTTAGTTAGTTGCTAATGGCTTATTTTGCTTTAAAATAATTTATTATGATTTTAGGAATTTTTCTAGAATTTTTAAATAATTTTTAAATAGTTTTTAAGTCAAAATATATCATTTTGTAATTTAATAAATTGTTTTAATATCGTTTTGTAATTTTTAATTTTGTTTTAATATTAGATTGTAATAAAATGAATTGTTTTAATTGCTGTTTGCAAATAATGTTTGCAAATTGTTAGGGCGGCGCGCAGTTGTGTAAAACCCCAAACTCCGAGGGGTTTTCTGCAAAAACCCTAATCTCACCCACCCCCGACGAACGTGCGCTGTCGTCGTCTCCCGCATACACTCGCCGTAACCCTAACCCTAATCCTAATTCGAACCCTAACTCGACCGACCTACAACCCTATAAAACTACCCCGACCCCCAAAACCCTAACCCTACTTCATTTCGACCCCCACGACCACCGTCTCCCCCACTTCCCCTTCGCCTGAACCCTAGCTCCGACCACACCCCAGCGCCACCTCCACAGCAACTATCACCATCATCCACCACCACCACTAGACGCGCCACACCGAGCTGAGTCCAGCGCCACCCGAGCGCCGCGTCCCCGACGCCTCTAGCCGCCGTCAGCACACTCGACGACCCCCCCCCCCCGTTCGCCGGACACGTGAGAACACCCTAAAAACTGTGTCGTGCGTATCCCAGTCTCACACATACGACTCGTCGTGTCCTGACGAACATGGGGGTAAGTCTGGACACGAAAGACTCGACCCGTGCGTGTCATGCATAGCACGGACACGAGACTCGTGTGTCCTTAACTGTCAGGACACCGAGATAGTTTTATCGGGTTTAAAACCCATTAACCTAAACCCAAATAACACTAACCCAAACCCTACCCCTAACACACAGCTCGGGCTGACCCCCTGGCCAGCCGACCGAGCCCAAGAACCCGACCCCCTTGGGCCGAGTTCGAACCCCCCATGCTGCTCTGTTTTTGTTTTCTTTTTGTTTTATTATATATATATATATATATATATATATATATATATATATATATATATATATATATATATATATATATGTATGTATAAATGTATTTATATATATATATATATGTATATATGTATTTAAGTATATATATTATTGTATATATATACTGTTATATATGTATATATACAGTATTTGTATATGTATATATGTATTTTATATTGGTATTTTATTTTATAAGTGTGTGTATATATATATATATATATATATATATATATATATATATATATATATATATATATATATATATATATATATATATATATATATATATATATATTTATATATATATATATATATATATATATATATATATATATATATATATATATATATATATATATATATATATTGTTGTTATACATTTATATATGTATTTTAAATTCTACCTTATACAAAATATTGTTATGTAAAATTTTACAAGATTAATTTTATTATATAATTTTGTGACTTGTATATTTTTGCCACTTTAAAAATATATTATTATTATTTAAATTCCTGTATTTTATTTGTTATGACCAATTGATGTCCAAACCTAGCATGAGTTTTTGGGCCCAATTATGTCTAATACATTCAGAGTCTGTACAAGTCATATTGGACTTGATTCATGGCTCTGGGTCATGTATCTGGACTTCGGTTCAAATCGAGTACATGGACAAAAATAGTAAATAATTAATTAATTATTTTCCAGAAACTGTTGCTTGTTGTTTTTGAATTTTTATGTATATTTTAAGTGCTGTAAAAATCTGGGAAAATTATATTTAAATACTATGTTAATTTAGACGGTTTATTATAAATTTTCCAGCATTTATTAAGTGCTATTGTTATTTTATAAAAATAGGAAAACAGAACTCATTTTCAGTATATTTATGTTTGCTGATTTTTAATAAATATTTATGAGGGTTTATAAATTCCAAAAAAATTAGTATAAATTTTTATAATTAACAAGGATCATTTTGGTACTTTATTTTATGTAAAATGGAGCTTTTTGTCTATCTCAAAAATTGTTGGAACATAGTGTACAGTTGGTTTAATTATTGAATAATTACGACTTGCAACTTTTTGTGTTGTTTTTGCGTTTTAGTCGTACTGAACCTCACCCCGCACTAGTGTAAAGACCCTAGAAATTTAGTTTGAGTATTGTATCACCCCACATTGGTCTCCTATGCTAAAGTCACCATTTGGCTAGGTGTCCAGTTAGAAAGTCGTGTTGCACCACTAGTGTCTTAGTATTTAACTTAGCGTAAAAACTAAGTTTATGTATTTATTTCTACAGTGACGAGTTATTCATATCTCTCATATGTTTAACTAAGTTTATGTGATTTTCCAACCATGTTAAATGCTGATCCTTGGGGTAGCAAGTTAAAACTTTGCATGTTGTATTACTTTCAGTCTCTACCATGTTTAGGACAGTTATTCATATCTCTCATATGTTTAAATAACGGGTTAAGAAAAACTGTTAGTAGTGTACGTGAACATGACCCCCTTCTCCGTATGTATTTACCGCGTACGGTAACATTCTATATGTAACTTTGCCGTAGGTTCTGATCTCGCATTTGTGTATGGATATACACCGATGCCGTTCGTGCATGTATGTGCATGCCAGAAAACTTGATATGTGCCGCTGTACATCCTATTCACCTATTGACCGATTCACGTACATACTACGGTTTTAAACTTTTAAACTATATGTTGTCATTTCTAAAAAGAACCAATTAAACCATGATATGCCATGATTCCAGTTTATTACATTTATGTTCATGCTTTGTATATTTAGTTTGTTAGAAATAGTACTTGCTCCCGTCCTGACAGGATAACGTTGTAGGTATTCTTACTGAGGAGTAGTTGCTCTGTGACCCATATTATGGAGTTACTGCCGAGGACCAGGCTTTGTCTTACGAGGATGTACCTGCGGGGAACCTCGTCTAGTTTGTATAGTTGCTCGGGATATTTAGAGTGGTCATGTATTAGACTACGTATTTTGTACCTGGGCCTGTATCCAGTTTTACATTTTGGACTTGTACTTGGACTTATTATATTATGAGATGACTTTTGTGTTTGGAGCATTTATGACTCTTCTTTACTTATAAAACTGTTAGCACATTTAGTCTTATCTTGTTATCTCTAGAACAGCTCACTGCACTTATCTCAAGCGTAGGCTGAATATGACTCGGCCCGGCCCAACAATTTGGGTAGCGGGTCGTGATATATTTTAGTGGTGGCCCATGCAGGTCCTGACTAATTTGTTTGGTTACGTTATTGTACCAAGCATGCCTGCAATTAGGAACTTAAGGTAATTAGACAACATTAGGAATGATGCTTAGAACACCTAGAAGAATACTAGGATTGCAACATAGGAAATACATCACATGCTTGCTATTATAATTAGATTTTCTTGTCTATGAATGTTTACTTTAAAAGGTCCTTATAAGTCCTTTTTATTTTAATTAGATGGTGCTTACTCGTTCTTCCCAGTATGTCACACCTGAGAATGACACACTCCCTATCCAGTCAGCTAACCAGTTGACCGATACACCTCCACCTCCACCTACCATATTCCTCCACTCCACAAATCCACAAACCCAGATGCCTCCACCACCTTCCACATCACAGTCCCAGCAGGACTCGATACTCCCACCACCACCCATCACTATACCTACCCAGGCTTCTGTCACACTCGACGGAAACCAACTGCGCACTCTGATCCAGGAGTTCCTAACGACCCATCAGGAGCAGACTACCCTACTCCGCCAGAGCATGGAGCGTTCTAAGGAACGTACCGTGGTCCCACCACCTGTAGAGCCACGGCAGAGAGCAGGGATAATCAAGGACTTCATGGGTCTGAACCCCAAGGAGTTCTTAGGGACTTAGGGCATAGTTGTAGCAGATGACTGGCTAGACTCAGTAGAGAGGAAGCTCCTTAGAGCTAGGTTGTCGAATGACCTCCAGGTCGAGGTAGCGGGATTTCTGCTGACAGATTTGGCAGGAGTTTGGTTCCGAAATGAGCCGCTATTTGCGAGAGGGAGGGCCACTTGGGATCAGTTCAAGACCCAGTTCAAGAAGAAATTCTTCTCGACCACCGCTAGGGTAGCCATGGGGCTACGATTCCAGAACATCCAGCAGGAGAACCGTTCTGTCGACGAGTATGCGACAGAGTTTAGTCGCCTGAGCCATTTCGCTCCTAGTCTAGTTGCAGACCTAGAGGAGATGACGCGTAGGTTTTTCCATGGTCTAGTTCCAGACATCGGTATTTTTATAGTGGCGAACGGTACGACTGACTACTACCAGAGCCTAGAGTTGGCCCGGAGCATTGAGGAGCGTCTTCTTTCTTGCAAGAGGCCGGCTTCTGTACACCTCGAAGGACCGTCCAAGCGTCAGGCTTTTCAGCAGAGAGCACCGACGCCGTACCAGCAGACATCGTCCCCCTGCACTACATCATCCGACCCCGCCAGTTAGAGCCCCGGGACCCCGGCAGCAGCAGAAGGGAACCTTGTGTACATTCTGTAAAAGGGTAGGCCACGACGCTTTCGTTTGTAGGAAGAGGTTGGGGCAGTATTTAGCTTGTGGATCTGCCACCCATCAGCTTCGGGACTTTCCAGCAGCCAAGATATCTAGAGGGCCGCTTCCGACTCAGCAGCAGAGGTTTGGGCAACATCTGCAGCAGCAGAAGGGACCCCAGGGGAAGGCTTATAGCCTAGCTCTTGAGCCGGAGCCAAAGCAGGTTTCGGAGCCAGATTATTTGGCTGACGTCATCACAGGTCATGTTTATTTGCATACTTTTCTAGCTCTATGCTTGTTTGATTCTGGTGCATCTCATAGCTTCCTGTCATTAGAGTTTATGCATAAACATCATTTAGTAGCTACACCTACCGAGGAGATGAGTAGAGTAATGACGGGAGGCGGACTAATTCCCATTAGAACTATCTATAGATGCTCTATTACTATAGCCGTGAGAGAGTTTAGGGGACGTTTCTTTGTGATGCCACTCCCCGGTTATGATATCATATTAGGGATGGACTGGCTTAGCTATGCCCATGCAGCTATAGACTGTCATGAGGGTAGTATTCTGTTCAGTCCTCCAGGCACAGCACCATTCAGTGTCAGGAGGACAGGGCCGGAGATCAGCCTAGAGCCGAACTGTTGTACGACAGTTGGGGAGTTAGCACTGCCACACCCTATCATTAGGGAGTTTATGGACGTATTTCCAGAGGATCTTCCAGGACTTCCGCCTGACAGAGATGTAGAGTTCACTATAGATTTAGTACCGGGTTCATCACCAGTATCCCGGGCTTGCTATAGAGTGAACCCCAAGGAGGCCGTAGAGATGAAGGAGCAGATTGATGACATGTTGAAAAATGGTTTCATTCGATCTAGTGCTTCTCCATGGGGAGCGCCAGTGCTCTTTGTGCCTAAGAAGGATGGTACAGTTTGGTTGTGTATTGACTATCGGGCGTTGAATACCATCACCATTAAGAACAAATATCCTCTGCCCAGGATAGTTGATTTGTTCGACCAGTTGAGTGGGGCGAAGGTATTTTCCAGGATAGATTTGAGATCCGGGTACCACCAGGTGAAGGCCAGGGCAGCAGACATCCAGAAGACGGCGTTCAACACGAAGTACGGGCAGCACGAGTTTCTGGTGATGCCATTTGGTCTCACAAATGCGCCAGCTGTCTTTATGAATTTGATGAATAAGATATTTCACCAGTATCTGGATAAGTTCGTCGTAGTGTTCATCGACGACATCCTGATATACTCGAAGACGCTGGAGGAGCATGCAGAGCACTTGCGGATAGTTTTGGGGATTCTGATGCATGAGAGATTGTATGCCAAATTGTCGAAGGGCGAGTTCTTTTTAGACCGAGTGGAGTTTCTCGGTCATGTAGTTACTGGAGAGGGGATCTCAGTGGATCCAAGGAAGATTGCTGCCATTGAGACATGGAAGGCTCCGACGTCAGTTTCAGAGATCATGAGCTTTCTGGGTTTAGCCGGCTATTATAGAAAGTTCATCCAGGACTTTGCTAGGATAGCTGAATCCATGACGAAGCTGATGCAGAAGGATGCAGAGTACATCTGGTCAGAGGACTTCCAGACAGCATTCGAGGAGCTGAAGAGGAGGCTGACGGCTGCTCCAGTTCTGACATTACCTTCAGGATCTGGAGGTTTCACCATATAAAGCGATGCTTCGAAAAAGGGGCTAGGATGTTGTCATATCCCTATTTTGATAATAGGTATATGATCGTATCTGGATTATTTTTAAATTTTATATTATTTAAATTTTAATTATTTTTCTGGACTTGGGTTGGCCTTGATTGTTTAGACCTGGCACTTGACTTTTGCTTTTATTAAATTATCATTAATATTATTTTATTAGAGTTATGTGGTTAGCCTTATTAGGTTTTTCCTAGTGTTATTAGTGTTATTATCATTATTATTATTATTATTATTCTTTAACTCCTACCTATCCCCCCTCCTCTCTCTCTCCACTCATTCATTCTTCCTCTCTCTCATTTCCTCACTTTCCCTCTCTCTCTCCTCTTGCTGGAGAGCTCCGGCCAGCCCCCTCTCCCCGAGCTCTGGCCAGTCCCCTCTCCCTCGAGCCCCTCTCCTCCGCCGGCGTCGCCCCCGTGGCCAGCCACCGCCGCGGCCACCACTGCTCCCACCGCCACTGCCGGATCCACCATCTCTCTCTCGTTATTCTCCTCCCCGGCCAGCTCCGGCCACCACCGCCACCGCGGCCGCCCTCGTCTCCACCGCCACCACTTCCATCTCTCCCTCTCTCGCTGTTCCCGACGCCCACCACCACCGCGGCCGCCCTCGTCTCGGCCACCGCAGCCACCCCCTTCACCATGGCCGCCGTCGCCACCACCAGCGCCACAATCATCGTCGCCGTCGCCACCACCACCACCACCGCTGCTGCTGCTGCCCCTCCGTCGGAGCCCGACCGACCCCGGTGAGCCTCGATCTCCCCCGCCCTTCCTTTCCTCTTCTCTCCGGTGGCCAGCACCACCGCCGTGTCGTTGCCACGCCCGGGCCAGCACCGCCTCGAGCGGCGGGACGCCCTTGGGCCCCGTGCTGCTCGAACAGCGAGCCAGCCTTGGGCTGCGTGCTCTTCGGGCCACGTGCCTCGGTGTACGTGCTGCCTAGAGCAGTGCGCTGCTCGATCCGCGTGCGCCTCGTTCTGCGTATGCTTCAGTTTGCGTGCGCCTTATTGGTTTTCGTGCACCCTCGATTCACGCGTTGCCTTGGGCAACGGGACGCCTCGAGCCCCGCGCTGCCTCGGGCACCGTGCCCTATTGGTTTGCGTGTTGCCTCGTTTATGTGTCTCGCCCTTTGTGCCCATCTCGATTTTTATGCCGCTTTGATTTGCGTACTCGTACCGATTTGTGTGCCGCCTCGGTTGCATACCACTTTGATCTCCGTGTCGTACTGGTTTGCGTGCATGCATCGATTTGCGTGCCGCATTGGCATGTGTGCCACCTTGGACTTTGTGCCATCTCGGTTTGCGTGCACGTACGGATTTACGTGCCGCCTTGGTTTGTGTATCACTTTGGACTCCGCACCGCATCGATTTACGTGCATACATCGACTTGTATGCTACATTGATTTGCGTACTTCCTTGAATCTTGCTCTGTCTCGATTTGCGTATATGCCTTGATTTGCGTGTCGCGTTGATTCGTACGCCATCCCGATATTTGAGATTTCCTCGATCTACGTGCGCGTCTCGATTTATGTGCACGTTGTCTCCTTTTCATCTCGATCCTCGAGTCATCTCGATTCTCGTGCGCGTCTCGATATGCATGTACGTCTCGGTTTACGTGTCCATATCGATCCGTGTACCTCGGTTTCCGTGCCCGATCCCTGCACTGCTTGCGGAACCCACACGGTATAGCCTTCTGCCATCTCTTGTGATTATTCTATTATTTTATTATTTAATTCTAATGATTGTTTATTGTGTGTTCTTAGGATCTCGATTGGCGTGCTAGCTTGGATCGCGACTGCCGAAGACTTGCTTACCTAGCCGAGCCCTCTAGGCAAGTATCCCTTGCTCATCGACGGCTCTTGTCCTCTCTCCTGGATTTTATGGCATTTAATTAATTTGTACTTGTAAACTGTATAACCATGATTAGTGTAGCCTAGTAGTAGAACTGCCATGATGATAACTTAGGATAGCTTGGTCCGATACCGGGATAGACCGTATCGGACAACTCGGATGGGTCATCCACACCTCCGAGGACACGAGCACGACTCACATGTATGGATTATTCCCATATGTCCCGTGTCCAACTCGCGGTCGGGTAACGGCTTTGGCTAACTGTTTCTATGACTTTGTTTGTGGCTTGGATATGACTGTGGGTCTTGGTGCGCCCTGCGTGGCGATTCTTGCTGCATGTGTTGGTTTGGCGTCCAGTACGCATTGTAGTGCTTCTGGAGGCCGAGACTTAGTGTTCTCGGCTAGGGTTGGTGCCCAGTACGCATCGTAGTGCTACTGGTAGCTGAGACTTAGTGTTCTCAGCCCGCGAGTCCGCGATTCTGCAATTCTGCGGCGGGTTGCGCCGAGTGGTTTTAGCCCCTATTCGTAGGGTGCTCCCATCCAGATTACAAAGGAGACTCTGCCGGATTTTTCCAGAATTCCCAGTTGGAAATTTGGTTCGAAGGATTAGGCAGAACCATTCCTTTGGTTTGCTGGACTGAACTCATGCATGTTCTTCTTGGTATGGCGTCCCTGACCCTATTGCCTGCTAGGTAGACTTTCGACTAGATTAGTCGCCTAGCGTCTTGACCTATCTTGTCCGCCGGATTGTGTAAGGAGAGCGGTTCTACTCGGGTGAAGGTCTGCAACTCTGGTCCTCATTTGGTTTAAGGGTTGTGGATCTGATCCAGAGTAGTTCACGCAATCCTTGCCTTTTCGACGATATCACCCATTGGACTCTTGACCCGTGACTCTTCTTTTAGATGGTGTTCTAGTTTAGTTTGTTATCCCATTGTCTGTCCTGTCCGTCAGATTGCGTAAGGAGAGCGGTTCTACTCGGGTGAAGGTCTGTAACCCTGGTCCTTGTTTGGTTTAAGGGTTGTGGATCTGATCCAGAGTGGTTCACACAATCCTTGCCATTTTTCGACGGCGTTGATTAGTGTTGACCCATGTATTGGGATTATGATCTTATTCGAGGATTGACTATGAGGAGATATGATATTGAGATAGTGGTTATGGTAGACTAAGTGGATTCTTAGATAGTGTTACTAGTTCTTTGGTGATGTTCTAATTTGATCAGATATGTCTTGAGGACTCTTAGATTTTGATATTGGTGCGAGTGTCTCGCGGAACGAATAAAATATCGAGGATATCAATATATGATTTTTACTCGACTTCCCAAGCGCCCAAAACCTAGTACTTTTGCTGTATCCCGGTATTTGGGTGACTTAGTTGCTGATAGCCTGTGATCATTGACTCGGAGGATTCTTGTGAGCTAGAGGGCCTAGCATTGTCTATAGTGATTAGCCTAGTACCAAGTGATCGTATTTTCCTGATATGATATTTATCCCATCGGGAATGGAAAGACTATTGATAGATTGATCCGGTGGTAGACCGACTTGATGATTAGAGCTGTAGACCCCAGGTGTACTTGAGATGCTACTATAGTAGAGATCCTGATCATGTGCCTAACCTGGTATCCATGCCACGATGTGGGCAGAGGACTCCATGTGATTGATCGATTGACCATATTCCTGACCTGACTACTTGTACCCGTGCTGGTACTATTCTATGTGTGCACTGAGGTGCTATCCTACGTGTGTACTGAGGTACTATTCTATGCGTGTACTGAGGTGCTACATGCTTCTACGTGTTATGTGGCAGTGCATTCATCTTCCAGCACGGACATGGTAGTTGGCCTGTAGTTTTAGCGTGGTTAGGACTGATTGACTGCTTGCTGCATTACACTAAGAATGAATCCAGATTTGAGACTTTGGGTGTCGAGGTGGATTCGTACTTAGTGTACCCGTACTGAGGTACTCATCTAGGAGGATGAGCATGTGACCACGGCATGTGATTCCAGATAAATGTAGGATTAATCTAGGCAACTAAAAATGGTAGAAGCATTGGGAGGGAGCAGAATCCCGAGATCGTGTATGCCAGCCGCCACAGGTGCTATGATTACCTGTCTAGCGCAAGACTGACCGCCCCGGATATTGTTATCGTCCGCAATAGCGGATGGCAGTATCCGACTACTATATGTACTACTATATGATTGATCTGCTTCGTATGGTTGCCTTTGAGGGACCAATGCTTATCCATGTGCTATGCGTTATTATTTGGCCTCGTTAGCCCTGCTGGACATAGCACGATCTGAGGATTCTTATATTGCATTATTGGGGTAACCCAACCTCCACATAGATAGCCGTAGACTTTTGAGTAGCCGCTTATTCACCTAAATTGTATGGCATGTTGCTTGCTAAGCTGGCTGGCACGTAACGCTGTTCCGGCGCGGTGATTCATTCCCTTGTTCTTGTTTGATGTAGGGATGGGTTACCGTTCCGATGACGGACTACGAGTTCCTGTTGGCTATGTAAGTATTAGTGGATGTTAGGATGATTGTGATGATCGTTGGTTACTTACGTATTAGTAGTTGGATTGCTGCCTTATATTCTGTAATCGTGCATTGGTACCGCACGATCCCTTACCTTATTTACTGTTTTTAGATGCTATTCCTGTCATATTATATTCTGCTGGTTTTCTTCGCCCGTCCTTGAGCCTTCCTTTCTGGTACTTGCTACGGTTGGCCTGACCAACCCTGGATTGTTCCCAGATTGCCTGTGACCGACCATGTGGATCTTCCAGACTTGACTTGGAGGACGTGCTTCAGTTTCTGACCGTGAAGGAACTGTGTGGGAAGGTATTCTTGTCTACATTATTTCTTATTGTAGACTCTCTGATTATCATATGAGTATTTCCTGTTTTTCATATGATTATCTCTCTTGTCGTTATTTTATTGATTATTGCCTGTGGATATGAGATCGGATTTAGGCCATAGACTGCTTGCATGCTAGGATACCCAACAAGATTGACAGCCATGATCGCCGTATGACGTTTTATACCTCATACGGAGTAGCTGGCCTAGTCCGTCCCAGTATTTTGGTACTGGGGTGTGACAGATGTGTCCTACAGCAGCATGGGAAAGTGATTGCTTATGCATTTAGGCAATTACGGACTCATGAGTGGAACTATCCTACCCATGACCTAGAGTTAGCTGCGGTGATCTTTGCACTCAAGTTATAGAAACATTACTTATACGGAGAGCGTGTGGAAATCTTTACTGACCACAAGAGCTTGAAGTATGTGTTCACGCAGAAAGAGCTGAACATGAGGCAAAGATGATGGTTAGAGTTAATGAAGGACTTCGACATCAATTTACAGTATCACCCCGGGAAGACAAATGTGGTGGCGGATGCGCTGAGCAGGCATCCGATGGCATGGTATCTGATGATAGATCGGTATTCGCGGGAAGATCTGGAGAAGATCGGTATCGAGATAGTTCGGCCAGGATCAGTGATACAGATGATGGCGCTTGACATTCAGTCAGGTTTGATGGAGCAGATCATGAAGGCACAGTATACAGATGAGAGCCTTCGCAGACTTCGAGCCCAGGCTTTAGCTGGATTGCTGGATGATTTTACCGTAGCAGAGGATGGATCCTTGAGGCATGGCGGCCGATTGTGCGTGCCGAAGGGAGAGCTGATAGAGGCAGTCTTGCAGGAGGCACACCGATCGAGATATTCTATTCACCCTGGTGCTAACAAGATGTACCGTGACTTGCGGAAATATCTTTGGTGGCACGGGATGAAGAGAGATGTATCACGTTTCATTTCGAGATGCCTAGTTTGCCAGCAGGTCAAGGCGGAGCGCCAGAGGCCAGCTGGTCTATTGCAGCCGTTACCCATTCCCGAGTGGAAGTGGGAACACATTACGATGGACTTCATCTCAGGGCTTCCCCGTTCCCAAGGAGGGAAGGATGCCATTTGGGTCATCGTGGACAGGCTGACAAAGTGTGCGCACTTCATACCCTTCAAGGTGGGACTTTCCACCGAGAAGTTGGCAGAGCTATACATGCAGCAGATAGTTCGTCTGCACGGAGTACCAGTGAGCATCGTGTCGGACCGAGACAGCAGATTCATGTCCCACTACTGGAGGAGCTTGCAGGAGGAGTTGGGCAGTCGGCTCAAGTTCAGTACGGCTTACCACCCGCAAACATATGGGCAGTCTGAGAGGAAGATACAGATGCTGGAGGACATGCTGAGGACTTGTGTGCTGGACTTTAGTGGATCATGAGAGAGCCCTCTGCACTTGGTAGAGTTTTTATATAACAAAGCTACCAAGCCAGCATCGGTATATCTCATTTCGAGGCACTATATGGACGACGATGCCGTACATCGCTCTTTTGGGATGTTGGGGACAGAGTTATGCTTGGACCAGAGATGATCACGGATGCAGCAAAGAAGGTCGGGATGATCAGAGACAGGCTCAGAGTAGCTAGGAAGGCAGAAACCCTGGACCGAGCTAGTCGCAGACCGATGGAGTTCGCTGACGGAGATATGGTACTAGTGAAGATATCACCTACTAGAGGGACGATCCGGTTCGGACGAGGAGGGAAGCTGAGCCCAGATACATCGGGCCGTTCGAGATACTTGGCAGGACCGGAGAGGTAGCTTACAGGGTTGCACTTCCACCCCAACCTAGCAGGAGTTCACGATGTCTTTCACGTATCCCAGCTGAGAAGATATGTTCCGGACCCCGTCATGTGCTAGATCACTCAGAGTTGGAGATCGGACGAGCCTTGCAGTTACTGAGCAGCCTGTGGAGATATTAGACAGGAGGAAGAAGAGGCTGAGGAAACAAGGTTATACCCTTAGTACGAGTAGCTTGGAGCCGTCACTCTCCGGGTGAATCTACTTGGAAGAGAGAGTCGGACATGAGGGAGAGATATCCTTACTTGTTCGACCAACCGCTGCGAGGGAACCACCCTTCCCCTTGATACCTTAGAGGTTAGTTTTTGATCATAGCCTTAGTCATTTGTAGCATTGCTTGTTATGTTAGAATGATTGTCGGGTCTTCAATCCTTGTGAATTTCGAGAACAAATTTTTCAAGGAAGAAAGACTTGTTAGTCCCTATTTTTCAAAAAATTGATTTAATTAGTGTTAATTAGTTGCTAATGGCATATTTAGCTTTAAAATAATTTATTATGATTTTAGGAATTTTTTAGAATTTTTTTAGAATTTTTTTAGAATTTTTAAATAGTTTTTAAGTCAAAATATATCATTTTATAATTTACTGAATTGTTTTAATATCGTTTTTAATAATTTTTAATTTTATTTAATATTAGATTGTAATGAATTGTTTTAATTGTTGTTTGCAATAATATTGCAAATTGTTAGGGCGGCGCGCATTGTGCAAAACCCCAAACTCCGAGGGGTTTTTCTGCAAAACCCTAATCTCACCTACCCCCGACGATCGTGCGCTGTCGTCGTCTCTGGCGTACACTCGCCGTAACCCTAACCCTAATCCTAATTCGAACCCTAATTCGACCGACCTACAGCCCAATAAAACTACCCCACCCCGACCCCCAAAACCCTAACCCTACTTCATTTCGACCCCCACGACCACCGTCTCCCCCACTTTCCCTTCGCCTGAACCCTAGCTCCGACCACACCCCAGCGCCACCTCCACAGCAACTATCACCATCATTTACCACCACCACTAGACTTGCCACACCGAGCTGAGTCCAGCGCCACCCGAGTGCCGCGTCCCCGACGCCTCTAGCCGCCGTCAGCACACTCGACGACCCCACCATTCGTCGGACACGTGAGTAACACCCTAAAACTGTGTCGTGCGTGTCCCAGTCTCACACATACGACTCGCCGTGTCCTGACAAACCTAGGGGTAAGTCTGGACACGAAAGACTCGACCCGTACGTGTCGTGCTAGCACGGACACGAGACTCGTGTGTCCTTAACTGTCAGGACATCGAGATAGTTTATCGGGTTTAAAACCCATTCACCTAAACCCAAATAACATTAACCCAAACCCTACCCCTAACACACAACTCGGGCTGACCCCTGGCCAGCCCGACCGAGCCCAAGAACCCGACCCCCCTGGGCCGAGTTCGAACCCCCCTGTTGCTCTGTTTTTGTTTTCTTTTTGTTTTCTTTTCGTTTTCTTTTATTATAATATAT
>JANAVB010023799.1:3551910-3619410 GCA_029216955.1 Iris pallida
ATATGTATTTTAAATTCTACCTTATACAAAATATTGTTATGTAAAATTTTACAAGATTAATTTTATTATATAATTTTGTGACTTGAAATTTTTGCCACTTTAAAAATATATTACTATATTTAAATTCCGTATTTTATTTGTTATGACCAATTGATGTCCAAACCAAGCATAGTTTTTGGGCCCAATGTGTCTAATACATACAGAGTCTGTACAAGTCATATTGGACTTAATTCATGGCTTTGGGTCCTGTATCTGGACTTCGGTTCAATTCGAGTACATGGACAAAAATAGTAAAATTAATTAATTATTTTTCAGAAACTGTGCTTGCTGTTTTTGAATTTTTATATATATTTTAATTGCTGTAAAATTTAGAAAAAATTATATTTAAATACTATGTTAATTTAGACAATTTATTATAATTTTTACAGCATTTATTAAGTGCTGTTGTTATTTTATAAAATAGGAAAACAGAACTCATTTTCAGTATATTTATGTTTGCTGATTTTTAATAAATATTTATGAGTGTTTATAAATTCCAAAAAATTAGTATAAATTTCTATAATTAACAAGGATCATTTGGTATTTTATTTTATATAAAATGGAGCTTTTTGTCTATCTCAAAAATTGTTGAAACATAGTGTACAGTTGATTTAATTATTGAATAATTATGACTTGCAACTTTTTGTGTTGTTTTGCGTTTTAGTCGTACTGAACCTCACCCCGCACTAGTGTAAAGACCCTAGAAAGTTAGTTTGAGTATTGTGTCACCCCATATTGGTCTTCTATGCTGAAATCATCATTTGGCTAGGTGTCCAGTTAGAAAGTCGTGTTGCACCACTAGTGTCTTAGTGTTTAACTTAGTGTAAAAACTAAGTTTATGTATTTATTTCTACAGTAACGAGTTACCAGGCATCTATAGCATTTGTATCGCTGCTTTGCTTTGCTAAAGATAAGTACTTTCTACAAACTTTACATACTGCCATAACAATAAACTGTGATTTTCCAACCATATTAAATGCTGATCCTTGGGGTAGTGTAATGCCTGTGGTTCGTATTACGTATTTTGGAATACGTGTACGTATTTTATCTTGTATTGCATGATTTCCTTGCTTAGTTTTCTCCATGGCTTGGTTTATTCTTGGTTCGGGTTGGTTTGGTTCGGGTTGGGATTTGCTTTTGGTTCATCATGAACCATGGATGAACCCCCTACCTACCACCACCTTTGGTATTTATTATCATTCTTTCTTCTCTCTCTTCATTAACCTCTTCTTCCTTCCTCCATTAATTCTTCACCTACCACAGAGAGAGAGAGAGATCTAGGCAAGTGCAACTTGCTTCATGGAGGATCTCCAATTTTATTGCTTCATTCTCTTCCTTACAGCATTTTAACTTACTTTAGTACTTGGCATTTCCACTTTCCATGTCTAGATTCTTGTAGATCTAAGTCTATTTTATTTTTGAATTTCTTGGATTTTGATCTACTTAATCTTATTATTTCTGAGTTTTGATGGTTCCATGTTGTAGAGGCTTTCGTTCTACCCTATTTTGACCTATGAAAGTTCGGATTTGGGCTCCGGATGATGGAGTTATGGAGCTTGAGAACTTGGCTCTCATGGTGTTCTTCTTCTCGGAATTTTGGAGAAGATGAACTGTGCTTGACTTGACCGCATGAATATTTCATGCGACAAGTGTTCTATTCAGCCGCATGACTGGAAGCTTTTGAGCCGCATGAGGGTCGAACTCATCTAGCCGCATAACTCGCTAAATCCCCAGCCGCATATTACTCTGAACTTCTTGAGCCGCATGAGACGCTACCCTTAGCCGCATGCGCCCTCTCCGCTGGCCGCATGGGACCCCGCTTCTTCCCAGCCGCATGAATGCTCTGACTGAGCCGCATGCACCCCTTCATCTCTTAGCCGCATAAGCCTATTTCTTCTTGGCCGCATGGACCCAATTCGTTTCAGCCGCATGGCTCCGCTCTTGTCTCAGCCGCATGGACCCAATTCATCTCATCCGTATGGTCGCACGTGCCCTCTTATCCCGCTGGCCGCATGAGGACTGATATCCTTAGCCGCATAGGCTTTTCTTATTCAGCCGCATGCGCCTGACCCTATTCCGCCGCATGGGCTGTTCTCCTCCCAGCCGCATGAGATTATTCCTGGCCGCATATTTCTGAACCGCATGACTCTCCTATAGCTCTGTACTGTTATTTTATTATTATTTTTGCCCATACCTTGGAACTCCTATGGTATATTTATGCCCATTTTATATCCTTACGCCTTTTGTCCTGAACTTGATAAATCACGATTTGATTGGCATGATTGAAATAACAATTGTACATGACATGGTGTGACAAGGAACTAGTACGGCCCGATAGTGGCCCATCGTGGCGCACTCTTGACCAGTAAATTTGGCATGATAACCTGATATAATATATCTTGATAAGCTGTTGCGAGGGCTACCTGACATGACATGACCTGTATAAGTAACCTGGACACCGTGGGCGATTGTGCTTGTACAAATAATCCAGTCCTGTCTTGCATCATGTCTAGGATGGGACTCCTGAGTACCACGGTCAGGAGTACCTACTGAAATGGACTAAGGCTAATAACTAGATTAATACATTAGTCATAAAGAGATCTTCCAGCTATAGGCAATCCCGTTACCTGGGCGCGCCTGGGATCTGTAGCCTGCCGTCGAGTATGGCACATTTCTAGCACACTGTCATGTGTTGCACCCTTCAAGCTACCTAAGGGTACATGCGTTTCCTGGACGATGTACCCACCTGAATTCAACCCCTAATTTTTGACCTGGGTAACCTGGATGGTCTGCAGGGCTTGTGGCTGTGGAGTAATCTCACTGCATCTTGCTAGTAACTAGGCCTGTGATAACCCTCGTTAGTTAAATATCAAGCCGTAATTCTTGCTTGGCTGTGAAATGATTGGATGGAGTCTAACCAGTCTAGTCTTATCCTGATTCTATTTCAGATTACTGCATGACTAGAATGCCTGTATTTATTTTACCAATAAATGGTGAGAATTCCAAGTTCTGTTCAGACGAAGGGTTACAACCCCGGTCCTTGTTTGGTTTACGGGTTGTAATCTGGTTATCTGAATAGTTCCATGGTTATCTCGTCGTATATCATCCTGATGTATTTTCTTTAACTCCAGTTCTTACTTTTATTTTTATACTCTTGTTCTGATTGCTGGTTTTAGTTCCTAAGTGAAGCTTCCTTTGTGGCACTTGCTCTTTCTGGGGATCTGACCCAGCTGGTTTTGTATGGCCAGATTTCGGAGCAGCTCCAGAGGATCTACCGCTTTTCCAGCCCGATGGTGAACACCAGGCGTAACCAGGGCAACGAGTGGGTTATTTTTGGCTCTCCCACTCTATTGTAAAAATATTCTTTTGAGGCGATTAGCCGACGAGCACCTGTTTAGCTCGATTGTACTTACTTACTGTCTGCCTACGGGATGTAACATGATTGACAGATCCTAGGGTTGATCATGTATGACTAAACTCTTGCTAGTCCTAACATTTTGTAACGACTAGTTTCATGATCAGCTGAATATGTAATATTTGGGACGCCTTATTATTGTATATTTAATGATCATACATCTTGTAACATTTACTTACTTGCTTGTGATTGAGACACTAGGCTTGTTCATGACTATAGGAGACTGTTGGCTTGTAGTAAACCCTTATGTATCTAGACAGCCGTGACCGTATAGCGAGGTGGAATCCATTTCAATATACGTAGCTGGTTATGTCTGCCCCCGCTCTCCAGTATTCTGGTTCTGGGGCGTGACAGGTAGCAAGTTAAAATTTTGCATGTTGTATTACTTTCAGTCTCTACCATGTTTAGGACAGTTATTCATATCTCTCACATGTTTAAATAACGGGTTAAGGGAAAACTGTTAGTAGTGTACATGAACATGACCCCCTTCTCCGTATGTATTTACCGCGCAAGGTAACATTCTATATATAACTTTGCCGTAGGTTCTGATCTCGCATTTGTGTATGGATATACACCGATGCCGTTCGTACACGTATGTACATGCCAGAAAACTTGATATGTGCCGCTGTACATCCTATTCACCTATTGACCGATTCACGTACATACTACGGTTTTAAACTTTTAAACTATATGTTGTCATTTCTAAAAAGAACCAATTAAACCATGATGTCACTTTCCGTTCCCGAAATACGTGTTCTAAATACATGTACTGCTTTAATATATTTATTTAATATTTATCATGTATTGTTCTGTAATTAAATCCCTTTAAATTTTATGTTAATTAATTTCCTACAATTTTATTTCTGCATTTTACTTTTTGCTTTTATACTCTGCTTTAGCTATGCTTTGGGTTCGGCTTGGATTGGTTTAAGTATGTTGGTTCATCATGAACCGAATTAAACCCCCACCTACCACCACCTATTCATTTAAAGCCCATCCCCTTTCTCTCTCTTCATTACTTCATCATTACTCTTCTTCTTCTTCCTCATAACTCTTCCCACCTACCAGCCGCCTAGGCAAGTGCCAACTTGCTTCTTAATGGATTTCTATTTTTGTTGCTTTATTGTCTTCCTCTCAAGATTCTTAGACACTTTAGTACTTAGCATTTTTAATTTCTATGGCTCATTTCATATAGACCTAAGTTTAATGCATTTTCGGATTTCTTGGGTTTTGATCTAGTAACTTTGTTATTTTTGAGTTTTGATGGTTCCATGTTGTAGAAAATTTCGTTCTACCCCATTTTGACCTATGGAAGTTCAGATTTGGGCTTACAATAAAGGATTTATGGAGCTTGGAAGTAAGGTCTTCATGGTTGTTCTTCTCGGAACAGTGGAAAAGAAGACAGTACTTGACCGTATAAGTTTTCATGCGGCAAGTCATTCTTGAGCCGCATGAAGTATCTAGCCGCATGACACTATCTTGGCCGCACAAGTTATCGCAGCAGCATGAGCTTGCTTCGATTGGCCGCAGCCGTATGAGTTTCCATTGGCCGCAGCCGCATGTATTTCTGTCCATCGCAGCCGCATGAGTTTCCATTGGCCGTAGCCGCATGTATTTCTGTCCATCGCAGCCGTATGAGTTTTCATTGGCCACAGCCGCATGAGCTTGCTTCCACTGGCCGCAGCCGCATGAGTTTCCATTGGCCACAGCCGCATGAGCTTGCTTCCACTGGCCGCAGCCGCATGAGTTTCCATTGGCCGCAGCCGCATGTACTTCTGTCCATCATAGCCACATGAGATTTCGACCGCATAAGAGTTTTTTAGCCGCATAGACTTTATTTTTCTCGGCCGCATGAGACTGCACCCTTTCAACTGCATGCCAGTGAGCCGCATGAGGCTTGTTTCCATCCTAGTCATGAGCGAGAACCCCAGTCGCATAGGGATTGTAACTTCTTGCCCGTATGGCATTGAGCCGTATGAAATCCCAATTACCTGGCCGCATGAACTTTAGTCCCTAATGCCTTTTGTTGATTATTGTCCCTGAATTGACATCGATTGACCTTGATTGACATGGATTGGTATTAATTAACATTAAAATTGTTATTTTGACTAATAATTGATCATGCGTTCCTAGTTGGAACTAAGAGACTGGCTAGTCGTCTTATTGAATTGAATGAATGAGACACGTTCATATTAATTATGAACTATTGTAATCGACTGGCTGATCCCAAATATTGGCATACAGATACATGCATGCTTCAACTTATTTATCTTTCTATAAAGGCAGCATGTGTACTTTATGGTCAAGGCATGATTATTCCGTGGTTGGTTTTGATTGTTGCATTACGCTATGTAAGACCTACAACCTAACCGTATGGGTATCGTTGTAGAGTTGTGCATATCGTTCCCCGTACACTGTTTCACTTAACAAAATGCCTGAAAATCGGATTTTGAAAATAAAATGAGAAAAAGTACAAGAAGTACAAATTTGATTCTGGAAAGTATTGCTATGGAAGTCTGATATGTAAATGATCACTTTGTTCCTTGGACCATATGTCACGCCCCGCTCCCGAATAATCGGATACGAGTCGGACACGCCCAGCCTTCGTCGTTGGATACGACGAAGTAAGCTGTACAATACTAAGGAAAACTCACAGTCACAATGAAATGTAAACCAACACAACAACTTTTATAACGTTCCCAGAAATCACCAATATCCATCAAGTGTTTTAAAAATACAAACTCAGCCGGAGACAAATCCGGTCCAATGAAATAATATACAATAAATGAAACTCTAAGATACAATCTCCAGAAAAATAAACTGAAATAAAAACTGCAATATCCAAGCAATCACCAGCTCCATGTAATCTCCACTCACCTGCAACAATCCTATCAGGAAAAGAGCAAAGTACAACCCTGACTAGACAATATACAATGTAGTCTGTGATCCAGAGTACAAGGTGAAACAGAAATACCAGAAACTAGAACATGAAATGAAACTGAACTGTGGTACCAGAAATGAAATGTAAAACTGCAGGTAAAGGATGACAATCAAGATGCTAGACAATGAACACGGCTATCAATGTACAAGGCAATCAATCACGACAATCAATGATGCAATTGTGACAATTTTGAAATATTAAAACTAATGTGTGACCGGCTTAGGAACAATCAATCAATCAATCAATGAGTCAATTCTACATGGTACGGCTTCATCGTACGTGATGTGTACGATTAGGCTATCTTCAATGCTATATTGGGTGTGGTCACACAAAAGCTAATATTTCCCCCAATCCCGCAATAACAATGACGCACAAGCAATGAACAAGAGTACAAGACAATCGTGTGTAATTCGTGTCCGATATGAGAACATGGCACATGAAGGTAAGACAGAAAACAAGGTACAAGTCAAGTCAGTGTACTTGCCTCGGTTTGGTTGCACGAGAGTAGTACTGCATGGTTGTAATGAATCACCTGTTATATTTGTACAAGTTATTTAGTGTTTTGAAATAATGACATTAGCTAACTAATTTTGGTAATTCAACTATTTTAGATAAGAACTAGCTAACCATTTTAGAAAATATATAGATTTTATAAATTTAGTCACAATAATACCTTTATAGGAAAATATTAATTTAACTAATCATTAAACTAAAATTACTAATAATATTTAGAAAATATTATAGTTTTAATTCCCATAAACACTTAATGAAATATATTATATGATATTTTAATAAACAAGGTAGCAATTAATCGTTTTTGGAAACATAATATATAATAATAAAATGATAGCAAAAATGAAACTTAATAATTTCTTGTAAAAATTATGCTAACAATATTTATATAGCAGTATATATATATAGTTGTACAAAATAAAATACTACAATGACAAGTATTAGTAAAATAATATTGAGCCTAAAATCTATCCCACAATCATTAATCAAAATGTACATACTCCTTTCCCAAAACAATTCTGGCCCAGCTAACATAAATACCATACTGGAATTAAATCCAGCCCATGTGCTCACTGTCCAAACTCCAACCCATTCTATAAATAATAAAACTAATTTCTTACAAAATACCAGCCCAAACCAGAGCCTGGTTCACTGGCCCGAGCCCAACTCTCTGCTCTCTGTTAACAATAGAAATTAAACTTAAATTTCTAAATTAAAAATCAGCCCTTACTCCGAGCCCAAACACTGGCCCAGGGACCCGGCCCAAAATCCTAACTAAATATCCCGCAACACTCTCTCTCCTCCCATTCTCTCGATTACTCCAGAACTTCTCCTCACTCAGCGAACACTCGAGACCCTTCATCTTCTCCGGCGGGAGAAGCCCAACCCTACCGGCGAGAGAAGCCCATCTTCTCCGGCGAACCAGCCTCCTCCACATCGAGTAAACCCAGTCTTAACGCTTCTTCGTCTTCCTCCTCCAGCTTCTCTCAGCAACGAGCAACCCCACTCATATTCTCTCTCCTCCCAGCCCACTTCGTTTCTCCGTCTGCATCCCGTCCGGCCGACTAGTAAACCCTAACCCTAACACTTCTTCTTCCTCAGTTCTTCAACCCCATCTTCTTCCTCTCGTCTCTACTGCTCACAGACCCTAGCCTAGGTCGAAACCCTAATCCCTCAGCCATGGTCCATAAAACCCTAGTCCCAAATCTAGTCAGAAACCCTAGATCTCTAGGTCTGAAGAACTTCCCAATCCCACACACAAACCCTAGAAAAACAAGAAAAAAAAGAGGGGTTCGAGAAGGATCGATGAAGGGCTCACCGGCCTGAAGGGGAAGTCGATCCTCGGTGCTGCAACGGTTCCTCAGCGACGGAGATCCGACCACGGCGGTGGTCTCAGCAAGATTCGCGGCGTCGGCTTCGTCTCGAGGTGGCGGTGGCTCACTGCTCACGAGGTCGGCGTTGTCTCTGGAACCGAAGGGTCGGCTCGATCTCCGAGGGCTCGCGGCTCAAGTGGCGCCCGAGGTGACGGCTCTGGCGGTGCACGCTGAACGAGGGGTCAGCGCGGAGCTCGATGATGGCGCTGCAGTCGAGATGGCGCGGTCTACGGAGCTCCCTGCTCCGCACTAATGGCTTGGCGCGTGGATCGAGGTGACGGTGGCGCTCGTCCCGAAGTGGCAGCGCAGATGGCGGTGGCGCAATCCTCGAGGCGGCAGCTCCGGCTTCGAGGCGGCGGCGATGATGGCGGTGCTCGGTGGTGCTCCGGCGACTGCGAGGCGGGGCACGGTGGCGCACTCCAGTGGCTTGGCCTCCTCCAGTGAGGAGAGAGAGAGGGCAGAGAGAGAGAGATGAGAGAGAGAGAGGGGTGACGTGTCAGAGAGAAATGTAAGGTGTACTGTGGTGTCAGTGTATTGGTATGCGTGCAATTATATAGTAAAATAATGCTGTGTGTGAGTGGCACAGTAGGTAAATTAGGATAGATCGGGGGGTATTGCATAATGGCAGTGTAGGTAATAATGTGTAGATCTAGGTGCATTAGTATAGGTTTAGTAACAGATTTTCAAACATAAATCCAAACAGTTTTCAAAATTCAAAATTGAAACATATTTTCAAATACCAAAATCCAAAATATTTTCCCTCCACAATTTTTCCAAAAGAACAGATTTCAAATTATAAATTTTAATAGGAAAACCAATTTCCACAGAGTTTTTAAATACCAACAGTTAAACAGTTTCAAAATAAATTTCTAATTACAAAATTTCTAACTGTTAATAAAACAGTTACCGATTTCTTCAATAATATTAAAAATCTGAAAATAATAATAAATCAATTATCATAATCTGCAGTTGCTAACTAATTAGTTACTAAAGTAAATTGCATGCTTCTCCAATAAAATCACATATTAAATAATTCGAAAATAATAATTAATCTTATAACATAATTAGCAGTACTAATTAATTATAAAATCAGTTCTCAAAATATAATTCCGAAATCAGCACTGTAGGTAAATAAACCATTGAATACTTGTACATAAATATTTATTTAGCTACAAAATTTGTTTTAACAATTCGTAAATCAAATCAATACGTTAATTAGTATTCAAAATACTTTTCAAGTTGACTAAAATTTAGTAACATCCGAAACTCGGTTTAATCGAAATTAGGTTTTGTAAGAAACAATATTTAAATCCAAGAAAATTAGGAAAATTTCAAAATTTACCAAATACGATTTTTGGGAGTTACACCATACGATGATGATGAAGATCACTGCTAGAAGATGAACAATTGGAAGAACTAAGTCACCAGAAAGGTATCGACGCACTTGGGCACTGATGGCGAGGCCGAATGCTTTCCTGCTTTGCTTCACTCTGTTCTGGAAGAAAAGTTGAAGAAGAATGCTCCGAAAAATCAAAGCCTCTGGGCTCTGATCTCTATGTATTCTCTCATTTCTCTCTGTCCGTCTATATGAAAAAAATCAGTCTACTTATAGACTTAGCTTCTTGTGCGTAAAAACTCAGCAAAAGTTCCGTCTTTACGCTAACAACTGCCACCCATGACCGAAGTCATCCTCTGCATACGTTGACACGTGTCCCATCATTTCAATAAGAATAGGATGCACGTACACACGTTCTTCGAGATGTGTGGCATGAAAGCCATATAGGCAAACCACATTCTGAATTGGAATAGGGCGTAAAAACAACCCAAATATACCCTGAGCATAAAGTAGTAGACTAGGCGTACAATAGCCCTGATGTAGACTTCCCGCGTAAAGTGCTTGTTAAATAACCTTGAGCGTAAAAGTAGCCCAAATAAACCTTACGCACACGTCAACCGTTGAGCGTAAAAACTCGTATAGTCTCCGTGCGTAAAAGAAGCCATATTATGAGCGTAAAGTGGCTCAGTCCACATACTAAACGACAAATGGGCCTCTATGTAAAACAAATCCCTTTGATTTCTGTGATATATGCCATCATTAAATCTTCATGTCAGACTTTGCATTAAATGCAAGACTTGACAGCTTTGTCCAGCGTAAAAGTGGCTAGCCTGTCTTGGGCGTAAAATCATTAGCTTTGACCTGGGCGTAAAATGATTAGCCTGCTTCGGGCGTAAAGTGATTAGCCGCTCTTTGGCGTAAAGTGGATCGATTTGAATGGAATGATCATTATCTTTGCTCATTCTTATGAAGCACTTTTTACGCTCCTACAAGACCCCCTTCAAAGTTTTCAAATATCTTCAAAATTTGAAACACTTTGAACAGAAGCGTAAAAGTTGAGATTTGACCAGTCAGCGTAAAATTCGGGATACTCAACAGTCATCCGCGTAAAAGTTGGGATATCCAACAGTCGGCGTAAAATCAAGAAATAGTGTCGGTCAACACTTAACCGTCACAATGAATTTTCTTCTCGAAACTTTCGAATGCCTTTTCACCTCCCCGAGTTTGCATTAATAATGAGCAGTTTTCCATAAGGAATATGAAGAGTTGATTTGATTGTATAAATAAAGAGGAATTCTTCATTCTTGCCATTCATCTTCATGGCGCCAAAGAAAGAGATTAACAATGAAGAGGCTTCTAGCTCCAGGCTTGATTTTGAGCGAGCACGCAATTTTGTAGGGTACTTTGGACTGACTCCAGCAGTCTTCAGTCGTATTGATGGTGGTCCTCCAACTGCGTATGAGGGATCAGGAGATGCAGAAGCGTTTCTTAATTTGATGCGTCGCTTCGGGATTCGCAACATGCACGACTTAGGTGCCTCCCTTCGTCAGCCCAACGAAGGAGAGAAAAAATAATATTCCATGTATTACGACTCTTTTATGTGTAGGGGTCCACTCCCCCCTTTTTATAAATAAAATCTTGATGTTAATCTCATCTGTTGGTACATAGAATTGTTCAACACTTCTTTAACTGCATTTATGGTTGTTTATTCTCAAGAGAAACAAAACAACACGTGGCATCTGCTTTGTGGTCACGAGCGCCTATCTAGTAGGATCTTTCCCGAAATAGACTCATGCCAACCGTTTGCTCAACCCTTATAAATAGCTGAGTTTAGAGAATATTTTATACATCCTCATTCTCATTGTCATTTTTCTGGAGATAGCTTTCTGCCTCTTTGCAAGAATTCACTCTTCAACAAATGACGATCCTTTCTGATGTCGTTCTTCTGTACACTCGGTCACCAGATATTGATTCAACCAGAGCCGAACCATTTGGCCTTTATGGTAAGTTTGGTCGTAAACCATTGTTTGCCTTTGATCTTTTTGTTGAAAAATAGATACTCACGAGCGTAAATCCATGATAGATGTAGAATCTCATAGGAAAGATGCACGGGCGTAAAAAGCTTTGTTGAATAATATACCCCTGAAACGTTGGCGTAAAAAGCCTTGTTGAATGAGGAGCACATGAAACAATAGCGTAAAAGCCTTGTTGAATAGGGTGCACATGAGACACTGGCATAGAGAGCCATGTTGATTGAATGCTCATGAATCACGGGCGTAAAAACATCAAGCGTAAAGTCTTGTTGCCTGTTAAAGATAAAACAAGATGCGTAAGCATCTATTTTCAGTTTTAATTAACTAATACGCGTCTGATGATACTTCTGTTTAAAACACTTCTTCTTTGTTGTTTTCTGCAGAAGTTTGGCTGAAGAGCTTTTCCAGAACCGGTATTGGCGACTTTGACGCTGTGAGGAGCGTTCTTCTGACATCAACATCAGGGAGCTCATGCGCTTTTGACGCGCAAATCAGACAACTCAGAACTCTTCGTGGGATAGAAGGGTCTTCCTCTGTTGGTAGGAAGAGCCTTTATACACGGAGAGTTGGATGGTGGAGTCAACTCTAACCCAAGAAATTGGGTAGTAGAGTTCCTTTCACGGCAGAACTAGGAATCGTATCCCAATGCTGGATACATTCCTATCTCCTTTGAGAGGCCGCCACTCCTCCACCAGTTGTATTGGCAGCAACACGTCTTCGGGCTGCCATACTCTGGGATTCTTCTCTCGTCTGAGAGAGAAGACCAGAGTTTGATTCCTTCTGTTCTGGTCGCCATTGAGGCTCAGACAGTAAGGAATTGACACCAACAACGAATCCGATGAAGAAGATCCAAAGAAGAAATAGATCTCGATTAGGTCATCGTTGTTGTATAGAATGAAAATCCAAGATTGTAATAGATTTCCATTATGATTTGTAAGAAAGTCTAAGAAATGTAATAGACTTTTATGATGAAATGAGAATGGAAATGACAAGTCTTCTACACTCAATGATTTGTATCTATCCAAAAGTAGTATGGACATGATAGATAATAAAGTCTTGTTTTCTGTTTAGAGTATACAATACTATCAGAGGTATTATGGACATAAAAGCATGTAAGAACTCAGAGAAAAAGTAGATTAATATCTATGCAGAGGTCAAATGGAAATGATAGATAAGAAAAGTAAGTGGATTTAATATTTATCCAGAGGTCATGAAAACATGATAAATAACAAATCCTATTTTTTTTATCATTGATAAAATAGAAGATTTAAAATCCCTCTCCAAGGAAACAAGAAATCAGCTTAACCAAACCTTGGTAGCTGGGGAATAAGGAGACAGACGTCATGAGCATATATGTCCATATTAATGGATGAATGAACCAACATAACTTCTCGGAAAAAGAAAATATTGATTCAATTCCAAAATGGATGAACCTGATAAAATGAACGGACAGACCTTTTCGGGAATGAAAGGTTGTTTTCAAAGACCAGTTCATCAACAGATCTCTCCTATAAACAGGCGAAAACTTTTTGTAACGTTTCATTCTTATTTCCACTCCTCTATTGGAAATGTCTTCCAAGGATATGCAGCAAAAAAAATGAAGTCTCCATAAAGGTTGAGGACGTCATCGAGACACACCCCGTCGAGCCAATTGTGTCAGGCCCAACCGAAGTAAGCGAGAACTCGTCTACGCCCAAGCTACCACAAGATATCCTTGCTTTCTTAGTGGAGCGAAGGAAAACTCCTGAAGAAGAAGCACTGAGGATGGCTGTCTGCAAATTTTTCATGAGCTCTGGCAACGATGCTTTCTATGCATTGGCTGACTATGTATTCAATAAGGAAGGCGAAGGCAGTGGCCCTCGTCCTTAATCTTTTATCTTGAACAAAAATAAAAGAAACTTTATTTTCATCATCATTTTTCTTTATACATAGTACTTCTTAAGAAATTTGCCATTGATTGGCATCATGAGTAGATCTCCATTAGACTTTGATAACCGATAAGCGCCATTAGAAAACACGGTCTCAATTACATAAGGACCTTCCCATTTCGCTTGGAATTTTCCTTTGCTTTTGTGAGTCATAATCATCGGTCTTCGCACGGCTAATACTAACTCGCCAATCTTGAATACCCTCTCTTTAACTTTACGATTGAAAGTTCGAGATATACGGGCTTGATATAGTTCAATATGCTGTTGTGCTTGAAGACGCTTCTCGTCCAATCCTTCAAGTTCTTGGAGTCGTAAGCGATCATTGTTCTCTATAGTTAGCTCATTAGTAATAGGTATTCGAAGAGATGGAATCTGGATTTCCAAGGGAAGAATAGCCTCACATCCATAAACCAATGAAAATGGTGTAAAACCAGTAGGAGTTCGGACAGTTGTTCGATAAGCCCATAAACATTCTCCAAGTTTCTCATTCCAATCATGTTTATTAGAAGAGACAAACTTTTTGAGAAGTTTAATGATGGTCTTATTGAAGGCTTCGGCTAGACCATTAGCAGCTAGATTATAAGCCGTAGAAGCCAAATTTTGAATTTGATTCTTATCACAGAACCGATAAAATGCTTGGCTGGCAAATTATGGACCATTGTCATGAATTATCCGTCGAGGAATCCCGAAGCGATAAATAACATGATGTTTGATGAAGCTGATCACATTAGATGTTTTCACTTCAGCAAGGGGAACTGCTTTCTGCCCACTTAGAAAAGTAATCGGTTATAACTAATATGAACCGATGTCCTTTAACAAAATGAGGGTTAATAGGACCAATGACATCCATACCCCAAGCTTCGAAGGGCCAAGAAGCTGCTGTAGGATGTAGAAATTCAGAAGGTTGGTGAATAAAATCGGCATGAATCTGACATGCTTTACACCTTCTGGCGTAATCCACAGCATCTGCTATCATGGAAGGCCAATAGTATCCCATTCTTCGAATGCGATCCTGTAATTTCGGACCTGGTTGATGAGCACCACAGACACCATCATGAGCCTCACGGAGTATCAGTTTAGCTTCATTTTCTAAGAGACAACGCAGCAAGAGTCCATCATATGAGCGACGATATAACATATGTAAAGATGAATCATAATAGAATCGAAATGATCGTCTTTTAATTGATGCAGCTTCTTTTGGATCTTCAGGTAAAATCCCATGAACCGCATAATCAATAAATGGAGTTCTCCAATCCCTTTGTTGAGAACTTGATTCTGTAGTATAACTCTGTTCAATACACAAATTATTCTTGACACAGAATAAATCTCGGTCCAACAAAGTAATTGTATTTTGCCTTCGGATTGGAACAGCCAAATCTGCAGCTAGGCTAGCAAGAGCATCAGCCTCCATATTCTGAGAACGTGGTACGAATTCAATGAAGAATCCTTTGAATGAATGGACCAATTCGACTACTACTTGATGATAAGGGATGAGATCAGGGTTTCTGACTTCATAGGTCCCTCTAACTTGATTAACAATCAGCTGAGAATCTCCATAGGCTTCCAGGAATTCAATATCCAATTGTTTTGCGACTTGGAGACCAATCAATAGAGCATTATATTCTACTACATTATTGGAGCATGGTTCATTGAGAGAATAGGCACGGTATATGACTATTTTGTCAGGAGAGACCAAGACGATTCCTACCCCAGAGACAATATTATCTTTAGGTCCAACCCGTGATGCTCCGTCAAAATATAATTGCCAAATATCATTTTTCAAAGTTATATTGCAATCTAGAACTTCATCTGGAATGTCCTCATATAACTTTGATGTTTCAGGTATAGGATGAGCAGCTAAGAAATCAGCTAATGCTTGACCCTTCACTGATTTTTGAGATATATAAACCATGTCATAAGGAGTGAGCAGCATCGCCCAGGTAGCTAACCTAGAGTTAAGAATGCTCGGTTTTCTCATCAATACCCGAATGGGGTTTATTCTGGAGATGACACGGATAGTTTGTCCTGACACATAATGTCTTATCTTTTGGACAGCAAAAACCATGGCCAGACATTCCTTTTCTACAGGAGTATACTTGTGTTCTGCTCCGACCATCATTCGGCTAAGATAATAAATCGCTTGTTCATGCCCTATATCACTTTTTTGTGCAAGAAGAGCACCAAGTGAATGATCCAAAGCTCGAACATATAGCAAAAATGGTCTTCCTATCACTGGAGGTACCAAAACAGGTGGATTTGTAAGATATTGCTTGATGTCATTAAAGGATTTCTGACATGCCTCATCCCAAACAAATGATACACCCTTCTTTAATAGACGGGAGAAAGGCTGGCATCTTCCAGAGAGATTGGATATGAATCTCCTGATATATGTAATGCGACCTTGGAAGCCACGGAGTTCTTTTAGATTGCGTGGAGGACGCATTTCAAGAATTGCTTTAACCTTATCAGGATCAACATGGATACCCTGAGAAGTAATGACAAATCCTAAAAACTTGCCACTGGAAACCCCTAAGAAAGACTTAATAGGGTTCATTTTCAATTGATGTTGGCGCATCAATTCAAATACTGTCTTCAAGTCTTGAATGTGATCATCTTTTGATCGACTCTTAACAACAATATCATCTACATAACATTCTACTGTCTTCCGTAGATGTTCTTGAAAGATGTTGCTCATGGCCCGTTGATATGTGGCACCGGCATTTTTAAGACCAAACGACATCACCGTATAGCAGTAAACCCCAAGGGGTGTACGAAAAGCGGTATGCTTCTCATCTTCTGGATGCATCTTAATTTGATTATATCCTGAGAATCCATCCATGAAAGACATGAGTTCAAAACCACATGTATTGTCTATCATGACATCAGTAATTGGAAGTAGAAATTCGTCTTTTGGACAAGCTGCATTAAGATCTCGAAAATCTATGCAAACTTGGACTTTTCTGTTCTTCTTTATAACAGGAACAATGTTGGCAACCCAATCGGGGTGTTGTTCTTCACGAACAAAACCACACGTGATCAACTTTTTGACTTATGCTTCAATTGCATCCATCATATCTGGCCGAAAATGCCGTTGCTGTTGTTTTACAGGCTTAGCATTAGAAAGAATATTAAGTTTATGAGTAGCAACTTTGGGATCTAAACCTGGCATATCCTCATAACTCCATGCAAAAATATCAATATATTCTTTGATTAGTTTTATCAATTCTTCCTTTTCATCTTCAAAAAGATTCTTACTGATGAATATTGGTTTGGGCATAGTTCCATCTCCAACGTCAATCTGGACAATCTCGTCCTCTGTAGGTGGTTGTCGTTGTTCAAAACGAAGTTCCCATTGAATGTCCATCTGTTGAGCCTAAGGATCATTCTCAAATGGCTCGGATTCATCATCAATTTGAACCATGTAAGCTAAAAATATTTGCTCAGATTCATCATAATAGTCTCCTTTAACACACGAGGAGTGAGAAATATCGGATTCAATGAATTGGACTTCTTCTGAATCTGATGATTGTGAAGAGCTAGAAGAGAATTCTTCTTATATATCGTCATTAAACATATGGGACGGATCATATCCCAATCCATGACGAGTT
Source organism: Iris pallida (assembly GCA_029216955.1). NCBI lineage: Eukaryota > Viridiplantae > Streptophyta > Magnoliopsida > Asparagales > Iridaceae > Iris > Iris pallida. The sequence goes on from JANAVB010023799.1 coordinate 3,569,097, forward strand.
TTCTGGTAAAACGGATCACCACATAATGGTATTCGTCTACCTTTGCCTTGATTGAGACCTTGCATAGTCTTTAAATCATATCCCATGTTCTGGATAATTTTGAGAGATTGTTGACTATATCTGTCAATTCGGATTCTTCTTTTATCTTTATCTCTCAAATCATCTGTCTGAGCAACATGGATATTTCTAGCCAGGCCAAACACAATTTGGCGCTTGTTTTTCTTATTAGACGGAACCACGAGATAAGATTCTTTGTGACGTCTATAAGTTACACAAGCTTGCGATGAAGCGGCTACAGGAAGAAGATAGGGAAAAGATGTTAGAAACCTTTGAGCATAAGGTCCAACATCAACATAAGGAGGAAAAGAATTTTCCTTATTGTCAATGTATAAGGTTTCCTCTGTGTCTATGTCGTCTTTATATTGATGACTTTGATTATCAGAAGATAAAGTCATTCTTTCAATAAACTTGACAGCCATATACTCGAAAAGAAAATCTTCATTGATATCAAAAAGTACAGAATGATCAATATTTACATCATTTACAATTTGACTGCTACGCTTTGGATTAATCACTAGTGGATTATCATCCGTCTTCTGCGTAGATTTGCCAAGATTGACAATCAGAGGAGGTTCTGGATCATTCGTACGAAATGTACGCCCTTTGACTTTGATCACAAGAGGTTGAACTTGGCTTTTAACAGGAACATTTACTGATTCCTCAGATGAAGCTTGAGTTCTTCCTTTAACCTTGATCATCAAAGGTTGATTGTTGACAGATTGGGGTTGGATTCGCCCTTTGACTTTGATATTCAAAGGTTGCTCTTCTGGCGGATCTTCGTTAATAGACTGATCTTCAGCAGATGATTGATCTTCAGCCACCTCTGATATCTCTTTCACATGCTCTTGTTTGTAAAGCCTTGAGTCGGAAAAATAGGCTTCAACACCTTTGAAAGGATTGATATCAGCAAACTCAGTCTTCACAACCCCTTGGTGTCACGACCCGCACCCTAGAGTAAGGGCACGAGACGTGGGTACGTCCAGCCTACGCCGCGGTGTCGGCGGTAGAACGTTGTCCTAGGTCACAACAACTAACAATTGAAGGTAATAACAGTTATACTCTCCGAATGGGGTGACATAACAGAAATATAACTCAACCACAGCTAAGGTAGAACAGGTAAGATAGATTGATAATAAAAGATAAAAGATGATAATATCCAGGAAAGAAACATCACAGAGATACAACCAGAATTCTAAGTGTCTATAATAAATACATGTCTCAGAATATCTCAAAATCTAATACAGTAATCCAGAATAGTAAAGACAGTCCTAGTCTAGGGGAGTGTCATCTACTGCTAGTGGATCCTGCTGCTGGTCCAAGTCTGGGCACTCATCTAGTGTGGCACCGTAGTAAGTAGGGCAGAACGCCTCAGCCTCGTCCTCTGTAATATTTTAACAGGTCCAGTTAGGACAGGAACGAGCACATATCTCTCAACAGTTCATAGCAGGTTAGGAAAATAAATCAGGCAATAGAGTAAAATACAGGAAGTGCTGAATGGAAGTACAAGTAAACAAAAGATATTTTGTAACTGAAAGTAATACATGATAGTAGAGACTGTAAGTGACTACGTAATTTAGAGTACAATATGGTTATGTAAACGGCTTGGGGGCACATGAATACAAATAAGGAGCACATGAATACCTACTGGGGATTGTGTCCACATAACCAATTCTATTCACCCCGCCCCAATCAATACACAAGGATTCGTTCAAGTTATGTCATAAGCACATGAATACAACTAAGATACGTGAACTCATGTAATGAGTAGTACATGAGGCACATGATAAGCACATGAAAGCACATGAGAACATGTAAAAACATGAACTAGTACGAGTACAAGGAGTACCTGATGCACATGATAAAGTACATGAACATGAAATACCCGATGCACCTGTAGAGGGATAATATCTTAGGAAAGGATCCATATAGTACTAATCCGTGAAGATACGTGTCAGCATCATGTAGAGTAATCTAGAGCATGAATATAGTCCAGACAGGTATGAAAAGATCAGAGAATGTACTCGCCTGCTAACTGAATGCCCGAGATGAAAGTACTGTCCGAGGAGTGGTGTCTGACTCCTATTTAGAACAGTACAAGTCACAACAAGTCCAGAATAGAAATGTAATGCACTACAATGCGTTCTACATGAATCTAGGTCAATCTAGACCAAAGTCAACTCTTGGTCAACTCTGGTCAACCCTAGAAGTCAAACTAGGTCAACCAAGCCAAACCTAAGTCAAACTAGTCTAATCTAGGTCTAGCAAGTTATTCTAAGTTTACTAGGCTAATCTAGGCAATACCATGTCAAGCCTACCAATACACATCTACCCAAGATTATCTCTATAGCTAACAATACACACATTGGTATATAGATTATAATCTAACTTAGAAATGCATATCCTATAGCCACTATACCACATTACCCAATATTCTATAACATAATCTATAATACACTATATCATATATACAATACATTATGTCATTTGGTATCCCATGCTCTATGCCATATCATAACACAATCCCACATATCATGACATGTCATAACCTATATATACATATACATACACCATATATATAATATATATATTAAAACACAGATATACATATATAGGAAAACTTCTCATAGTTAAAACATTTCACAATCAACTCCCATTCTCAGAATTAAGAACCCCAGGTTTTAGAAGAATTGAAACTCAGTTGAAGTACACATTCTCAGGTTTACAAAGACTGAAAACACAACTAATTCCCAGGTTTACAAATGAAACAGTGCAATACCATAACTCAGGTTAATGTTGAAACTGGGAACTAAATCTCAGTTTTCAATACAATCACATAATTGATTTTCAGGTTTCATAAAACCAAATGAAAGGGAAAGAACAACAGTTTAGGAAGAGGGAAATGGAAATCAGTTTTCAATCAAACAATACCCCAAACCCATTCTCAGTTAATAGTGTAACCATGAACTCAGGTATTTGACAGTTCAGTTATAATGGAAAACAGTGTGTACATGTGCAAATGGATGTGTGTGACACAGTTCAGGAATTTTGGAACCACAGTTCAATCATTTCTCAGGTTATCATGAAGAACACAAACTCAGGCATTTAATGCCTATTCAGTTGCAGTAAAGGGGTAGGAAGAAAATCAGTTAACAAGTAAACTATATGGGTTAAAATCATTCTCAGGTTTGAGAATGAATCTCAATCTCAGGTTGTTAGAATTATCATTCAGTCTAATATACTGAACTCAATATCAGGTTTTCTACTACATGACAGTGTAATGAAGAGCTAACTCAGGTTTTTAAATGACATGGAACATCCCATCTCAGTTCAAGTAAAATACATTATCAGGTTATTAAGGACTGAAAACACAAACTAATTCCCAGGTTATCAAACAAGAATCTCAGATAATCAATTTTCAGGTTTCTATCAACCATTGCAATTTAAAACAGAAAACTCAGATTGATTGAACTTAAAACCAGTTAAATCACATACCATATCAAGTTTAAGGATGGGCAATATTGAATCAATGTACAGGAAACTCTCAGGTTATTAAAGAACTGAAAACACAACTAAAACCCAAGCTCAATAAATCAGTTCATAATCTGAAATCGACTAACCCACATACCAATTTCCATATCACACATACAAATCCAAAACTCGAATGAATATACTTAGCTAACATGTATTATGAATTGTGGGAATCAAATATAGTTGAACAACAGTAAACAAATAGAGAATTAAACTGGTTTGGTAAAACTGGAAATACAGTATCGGACAGTATCAGAAATAACAAAGGAACCTAGGTTCGAATTGCATATTCCTCACTAAAACCCAAATTAAACATGTAACAATTATAACAGAGGTTTAAATAACATTCCCAGGATCTATTTAATAAATAAAAACACAATTAGAAGCATTAAAAACAACTGAAACACAGAACACAATTTTTACACACAGGACTACACAGTGTGACACATGTGCAAACACGAATCCGTGTCCGACACGACACGAGAGTTCCTGAAACTCTAGGAATCTCGGGTTAGTCGTGGACACGAGCCACATGTCAATTTTCAAGGGTTGAAACCCTCTGTGCACAGAGAAACCACACTCGAGTAGCAGGGGAGAAATCTGCCCGCGCGCGTGGGTGCACGACCGCGTGTCCACGCACTCGTGTCGGCCCAACCCGACACGAAAACATGCTCAGTGTCTAAGAAATGTATAAGCGAGACAAAAATGGATTTTTCCATTCAAACACAATCACAAAAATCAGGGCATTTCGTCGAACACTAACCTAGACACATTGATACGTGTCCGAAACGGACACGAAATGGGTCCAAATTCTAGGGTTAGCCTATCCTACTGTTAGGTTAGGGTTAGGACATCCTAGAAATGATTTTTAACAGAATTTAAAAGCAATAGAAGGAATTATACCTATAGGTGAACAATGGGTCAAAATCTCCAAATAGGAAGAGTTCACAAGCCACCAAACTCCCTCAAATTGTGTGCTTCCTGCAAATACTCATCAATAACAGCAAAAATACTAATATTAGGTCCTATTGCAATTTGTTTGAAGGAATTTGGAGAAGAAATGGATTTTCTAAGGATTTACAAAGATGGGAACTCACCTCTTCCAAATGGCAAAGTTTTCTAAAGAGGCAACCCTAATTTCAAGAGGATATAAATAAGGGGGGAACACACTATGGCTGGTCAGATTTTTAGGGTTAGGACTTGGTTCAATGGGTGTGGGCCTATGGGCCATTAAGCCTATTAGTCATAAAATGACTTGTGATTTCACAAGCCATTACTTAATCAATCTATCCCCTAATTTCACCAAACTAATCCCAATGAGTTAATCCTCATGAACTTAAGTCAACCTAGGTTTTCAAATCCTAATCACTTAGTCATGACCTAGGTTAGCCACTAGGTTAGTCTCCAAGGTCAACATAAGTCAAAGTCACTAAAACACCAAAATCAATTATTCTAAAAATCACTTAAAAATCACATTAATTATAAATAATAATAATAATTCAAATTAAATTCTAAAATTTTAAAAATGACCAAAATACCCTCAAGCTAGAAAAGTGGTAGTGACACTTGGGGATCCACATACTTGAAGCATTGGTGGAGAGTCGAAGGCACGATGTTATGCTCATGTAACCATGGTCTTCCAAGAAGAATATTGTAGGATACGTCTGAGTTAATAACATAGAATGTTGCCATAGTTCGAAGATCACCAATCTGAATCTTCAGACGAATCTTCCCCAGTGGTTTGATCTTTCCAGAGTTGACACCAACTATTGTGGTACTAGTGTAAGTCAGATCACTAGTAGGAATCCTCAATGGTCTTAGCATACTTTGAAGAATTATGCTAATGGAAGACCCAGGATCAATATAAATTCTGTCAACTTCAATGGATTCGATATACCCGGTGTAACACAAGGGCCTATCATGCTTGTTATGCTTCAACAGTATATCTTCTTGTGTGAAGGTGATGTTGGGAATTGCTTCCATCACATTATGACATTGCGGGCATGATACTGGTATATTGTCAGGAGTCTTGAGTTGAGCTAAGCAGGAATCAGCTTGTAGCAAAGCTTCACTCAAAGTTTTACGGCTTTCTCTAGAAAGGCGAAGCAACTCGAAAATAGATAATCTAGCCGGAGTATTAGCTAACTGGACTAAAATATCAAATTTATAGGGTTTCATCACCACCCCCTGACTGGAAGTAGACTTCAACGGGACATCGAAGCGTGCCGCTTTCTGTTTTCCCTTTTCAACCACAGCAGGAGCAAGAGACGATTGAATTGATGGTGTTTCAACCTTCTCAGCTTTCTTAGAGGATCCCTCATAATCTTTGTGGTACTCTTTTCCAGATTTTGTACCAGCAAAAGTTTCTTCTTCAGACTCAGAAGAAGGAAGTACCATATTGCAGGATTTAATCTTCCTTTCCTTAGCCTTCTTCTTGTGAGGATTGTTATGAGGAACCTCAGAACCCAATCCAACAGTGGATTTTTGACTTTAAATTTATAAAGGAAGTTGTATCCCTTTATCATAATTCAAACGTTCTGCCTTTTGAAAATCATAACCCATCTTCTTCATGAAAAGGATAGATTGCTGACTGTACAAGTGAGTAGGCAGTGGACTTTCAACAGGTGATTCCATAGAGGAAGAAGAAGAAATCCCTTTAACTACGGAAGAATGAGGAATAACCGTCTCTATAGCTACAGGAGGAAAAGGATTCGGGATACGAGGAAAAATCCCTGTAGGAGCCTTTTCATAAGCAGCGAAAACTTGTTGTGCCCTGTATAAGGGAACACTATTCATGGCTAGCCACTGCTGATGAGTAAGCTTGAGCTTGGTAGGAGGAGCTAGACTTGGAGGACATATGTTCAATCCTCTTAGTCTATCTTCCAAAGGAGTACCATCCCATAGATGATCCAAATCATCAGGATCTGGAATAACATGAGAAATCATGTTGCAGGTTTTAACTTTCTTACCTTTCTTGGATTTTGAAGTTTTACCTTCATCTTCCGTTTCAGGTATTAAGTCAGGATGTACCCACATAATTTCTCCATTCTTTAATGTAAGAGGTAACAATCCTTCATTTTCCTCCCTGGCAGGCGGAATATTCAAAATCTTCATCGTCGCCTTCGGAATTGGGACAATTCCATCTGGTACTTGTTGTGGAGGAAAATCTCCAAATTGAAGAGAAACCATATTGGTTGTAACCGTATGGTCATCATTGGTTAAAGCAATGGCACCACCATTTATCAGCTCTTGGATTTTCTTCTTCAAAACATAGCAAGCACTGGTAGGATGATTAATGTATCTATGATAGATACAATATTTGGGATTGTCAGTCAGATTCACCTCATTGGGCCTCTTTGGCTCCGGAATCTGAAGTTTGTCACTCTTCACCAGACATTGGAATATCCCTGGGATATCACTTTCGTCAAAAGAGTATTCTTCTTTTGGCCTGAAAGATTCCTGATTATTCGACGTCATTTTATTCTTGGAAAGATTGACCATAAGAGTGTCTTTTCCTTTCATATTACGATTGTCAGAATTATTACCAGGATTACTTTTCTTTCCTTTATCCTCAGAGACGAAAATCATCCCATGTTCACGAGCCAACCTACCATTGGTCTCGACGAAAACTGCTGCTATGATAAACGAAGCCCAATCTGTGAATTGGGACCCCGTGAAGACAGCGATGGATGGTTGCAGATTCATCTTACATGTATCAATCAACGCTGAATCTGGCATACCAGGGGGCATCTTTAAAGTTGCCTGTCGGAAACGTTCAATGAACGTCTGAGTATCTTCTTTCTCCTTTTGCTTGATTTCTATTAAGGAGGACATGTTCATGTCCATACCTCCTTCATAGAAACGGGAGAGAAACATTACCTTAAATTCGTCAAAAGACGAAATACAATTATCGGGTAAACTACGATACCAGTCGTAAGCTGAACCCGTCAAGCATCCAATGAATACTCTAGTGAGAAGAGCATCATTTTTTTGCAAATGTACAGTCATAATATCAAAGTAATTGATATACTGACTACGAAAAGTCTTTCCATCAAACAATACCATGGACTGTGGCTTGAATTTCGGTGGAAACGGTACATCATTCCAATGAGGAGGATAAGGTTGCTTAATCCCTAACCTCTGGAGTTGATCCTTTTGCTTTAAAACTTCAAACTGTGCTTTGAGCTCACGCACTGCTTGAATGGCTTCACTGGTTTGTGGAAGCACATTTGATTGAAAAGTTGTTGGTTGTACCGTAATCCCGACCGGAGATGGTACATCTTCTGGAATGATGGGATCTGGAGATGCATAATTTTGGTTAACAGCATGCTCTTAGATATTCAAAGGTATATCAACCCCTTGGCTATCTTGAGTTGGCGCTGCTGTCTGAACCGGTGTTACAATTGTTGGTTGAGCAGTTTGCTGAGCCGTTATTATCTGGTACATGCTTTGCATCATGTTAAGCATGTCTTTCAATGATTGCTCAACAGCAGTGAGACGTTGTTTTGTATTAACAGATGACGTCTCTGGTTCATCTCCAATAGCGTAGGATTCAACCTCTCTTGAAGATACAGAAGGATTAGTATAGAAGTATGAATTAACACTATCAGTTTTGGACTCAAGAGATTGAGTACCCCCAGCTTCAGAATCAGAAGTCTGCAATTGTCTTTGTCTTCTTGATCGAGTATTCTGATATACTCCTTCAAAAGAATTAAGAAGTCTGTTAAATTATTGTTGACCTGGGGTTTGGGACGTGTTCCGTCTAGGACGTCGTCCTCTGTTGGTGTGAGATGCCATGTTGACTGACGCATATAACAACTCATCAGCTTGTTGTTGGGGTGCATTAAAATTCAATCGATCAAAACTGACCGTCTGGAAGCCGAGCAACAACATTTGATCACAATCTGGTGACACTCACAGTGATGATTTTCTTGGGGGAGCGTCACGGGAGATTGTCTATTTTTACGTTTTTGCATTAGCAATTCACGTAAATCGGAAGGAGTAGTCTTCTTTATTACATTTGGGGTAGCAAAACGTTTAGTCCCTTGTGTATAAAGAAGATTACTGGCTGCATTCGCCGAACCAAACTATACATTTCTACGCGTTTGGAGTTGTGTACGCAAATCTTGAGATTTTTTAGCACGAAGGACTCCATTTTCATTGCGTATAATTTGTAGGTTTGGTACTTTGCGTAGAGCAGTATAAGAAGGCTGTTGGTGTAGAACTGAAGCTTTACCAACAACATTTTTATGCTGTATGCATTTAGGTACATTCACATTAGATGTAAAAATATCGTTGCGAATTTTATCTACACTGTCACAGACAGGAGACTTACCTTTACGCGAAGAGCGTAAAAATTGATTATCTACCACGTCACAGACGGGAGATTTTCCTTTACGCAAAAAGCATAATTTTTGTGTGTCTACCACGTCACAGATGGGAGACTTATTTTTACACTTAGAAGCACAAGCATTAGAGTCTGCCTCATTACAAATGGGAGACTCGTTCTTATGTACTGAGCGTAAAATTTAGTTTTTACCCACTGGGCGTAAAACCTGATTATCTTTACCGTCACAGACGGAAGATAACTTGCCACACTTAGAGTGCAACACTGAAGTAAGGACTGTCTTATTACGAACGGGAGCCCCTACGACAGGAGTGGGAAGAATTCCCTTGCCCTCAGAAGCAACAGAGAGATCAGAAGCTATTTTTGATTTAGGAATCCAAACTTTTCGTGCTTTGCGAGATTTTTGAACATTGGAGCGGCGAGAACCACCCCCAGTTCGGAGCATTTCTTCATAAGCAGTCTGGTCGAAGTGTACAACCATAGTCTTCTTTGTCGATCCAATCGAGACATCATCGTATTGAGCAATTGCCTCCTCGTCAGAGGAGAAGGTCGTCCCCAACAGAGTCGCCATTTTTGTTTTACTTAACAAAATGCCTGGAAATCAGATTTTGAAAATAAAACAAGAAAAAGTACAAGAAGTACAAATTTGATTCTGGGAAGTATTGCTATGGAAGTCTGATCTGTAAATGATCACTTTGTTCCTTGGACCATACGATGATGATGAAGATCACTGCTAGAAGATGAACAATTAGAAGAACTAAGTCACCAGAAAGGTATCGACGCACTTGGGCACTGATGGCGAGGCCGAATACTTTCCTGCTTTGTTTCACTCTGTTCTGGAAGAAAAGTTGAAGAAGAATGCTCCGAAAAATCAAAGTCTCTGGGCTCTAATCTCTATGTATTCTCTCATTTCTCTTTGTCTGTCTATATGAGAAAAATCAGTCTATTTATAGACTTGGCTTCTTGTGCGTAAAAACTCAGCAAAAGTTCCGTCTTTACGCTAACAACTGCCACCCATGACCGAAGTCATCATCTTTATACGTTGACATATGTCCCATCATTTCAATAAGAATAGGATGCACGTACACACGTTCTTCGAGATGTGTGGCATGAAAGCCATGTAGGCAAATCACGTTCTGAATTGGAATAGGGCATAAAAATAACCCAAATATACCCTGAGCGTAAAGTAGTAGACTAGGCGTGCAATAGCCCTGATGTAGACTTCTCGCGTAAAGTGGTTGTTAAATAACCTTGAGCGTAAAAGTAGCCCAAATAAACCTTACGCACACGTCAACCGTTGAGCGTAAAAACTCGTATAGTCTCCGTGCGTAAAAGAAGCCATATTATGAGCGTAAAGTGGCTCAGTCCACATACTAAACGACAAATGGGCCTCTGTGTAAAACAAATCCCTTTAATTTATGTGATATATGCCATCATTAAATCTTCATGTCAGACTTTGCATTAAATGCAAGACTTGACAGCTTTGTCCAGCGTAAAAGTGGCTAGCCTGTCTTGGGCGTAAAATCATTAGCTTTGACCCGAACGTAAAATGATTAGCCTGCTTCGGGCGTAAAGTGATTAGCCGCTCTTTGGCATAAAGTGGATCGATTTGAATGGAATGATCCTTATCTTTGACTCATTCTTATGAAGCACGTTTTACGCTCCTACATACACAAGTACTCATTCTGAACGACCATGATCCACGGCATGAGATTTCACTTAACATAGAGGCTACTAAGTTAAATAAAATAATGATTGCATGGAGAGAATAGATTTTCGAGTTCTTACATGGCAGCCCTCTTCGGGACTAATAAGTGCCCGACAGGCCGGCTGGTTCCCACAGATACTGCAAATCTGCCACACGGGCAGGGAGCAATATCTGCTTATATTATTTATTGTACATGGTATACTAACGACGGGCGTCCCGTTGGGACTCGTCTAAATACATGATTGGCGTAATTAATTGATTGGATAGACTAGCCTTGCTTGTACATAGTAAGAACTGAGGAATCCCTATTGCATAATTCTAAGATAACTTGGAACTCACAGTAGCAAGCCGTAGTAGTTACATGGTCGTTTAAATGGATTTGTTTATGTACTGTACCTACTCTGTTACCTAATTGAGATGATCTGAATGTCAGGACATGACGGGCCAACTTCTGTCCTTGTTTGGTTGGAAGGTTGGTTCGAAGTGTCGTGACATTATGTGAATCCCAGTAAGCAAGCAGAGATCTATTATTATATTCTCTTAGTTACCGGTTCTAACTTCTCATATCGTGCTTCCTTGCGGTACTTGCTATTAGAGGTCTAACCTCTCTGGTTTTGCATGGCCAAATTTAGAGCCGGTTCCCGAGGATCCAGCTTACTTCTACCTCCAAGATGGTCAATACTAGAGGGATGATCGCAGGAGGACTAGAGTGGGTTTCTTACTTCCTCACTCGTTTTATTATTTACTTAATACCTTACCGTTTGGCACCGACATGTTAGTCGGATTGTCTTGTACTTACTTTTATATGATTGTAATTAAGTCAGACTGCAGCTGATAACAATTGTGTATACTTTGCTACATCATCTGGCTATGTTTTATAAAGCCAGATATCAAGAACATTTCGACTGAGCGTTTGGGACGCCTTACTGCTTTGTCTTACATGTTCTCTATTTCTGTTTCTTGTTTGAATGATTGAGACAATAGAGGTAAAGTGACCATAGGAAGACTTTCATGTAGTATGCACCCTCTCGTCTTGTTAGACAGCATTGATCGTATTATACGGTATTCATCTACCCGTAATACGTAGCTGGCTGAGTCATTCCCTCGCTCTCCAGTATTCTGGTTCTGGGGCGTGACAAGGTTTTAGTGGTGGCCTATGCAGGTCTGATTTCAGACTTGTGGGGTATTTTAATTTATAGGATGTCTCAATCACACATGTTCCCCCTTGATCTCATGATTCGTTGTTCTCAATCCTAGCTTGACATTCCCGTGTCCTTCGGCTTCATTGGTCCTTTATGTCTGGTCGTTTGATTGCTCTCTTGTCCCTTTCCTTAGGGGCACTTCGTCTGCATCTGTCAAAACTGGACAGCAACAACAAGGGCAACATGGACAACCTGACCATGTTGATCAGCAACAAGGACCAGTACTACCCCAAGAGACTATCCAAGAAGAAGTGATAGTGGAACCAGCAGTTGGACCACAATATCCGGAGGTTCCAACGCTACCAATAGTTCCACCGACCCCTGTGAAAGTGGACACACCAGCCCTTTTGGAGATCATGAGAGGGATGATGGCTACTCAACAACACCAGATGTTAGCCCAGCAGCGCATGCACACTCAGTTGCAAGAGCAGAACGTACTACTCAACCAAGGGTTGCAGACGGCATTGGAAAGAGGGGCAAGGACAGATTCAGGAGCATCAACCAGGTTTTGTAAGTACAACCCCTGCCGTTTCGAGAGCACGGAAGATGCCATCTCAGCAGATGCGTGGCTTAAGGATATTAAGGCTATTTTGACAGCAGCTAAGGTGCCGGCAGAAGAACATGTGGATCAGGTAAAGTTGTTACTTCAGGATCTCGCACGTGATTGGTGGAAATCAGAAGAGGTGGGCATCAGACGTCCTGTTGCTTGGGACGATTTTACTGCAAGATTCAAGACGAATTACTATGGAGTTGTAGCACAGTTTGAGCTGCAACAGAAGTTTATCAACCTCAAGCAGGCCGACAAGACGGTAGATGCCTATGCAGCGGAGTTCTGCAGATTGAGCAGGTTTACCCCAGAGATGGTAGCAACGGAGAGCCAGAGGGCTATGAGGTTCCAGCAAGGGTTTCATCTTGAGCTCTTGCAATTGATAGAAGGGCACAACTACCAGACTTTTGATGAAGTATTGACGGCAACCCGAAGGCATGAGATCACCATTCAGAGGATCACAGCAAGGACTGGAGGTCAGAAGAGATCCCACAGTCAGATTGAAGGAGGAGGAGGAGCAGCACCCCGAACAACAGCACCATCTCTTGGCATTCGCATTCACGATGTGGCAATACGAGGGCCAGCACCACCACCCAGGCAGCAGCAACAGCAACAGAGGAAGAACCTGCAACCCCCAGCGGGCTACACTTATTGTGGGAAGGTAGGACACACTAGAGATGTGTGTCAAACATTGAACGGACAGTGTTTGATATGTGGAAGTCCAGATCATCGGGTTACCACCTGTCCTATGAATTCGAGGTCAGGAGGACCAGTGCAATAATTTTCTGCTCTGCCCGTACCAGGGGCAGGCCAGTATCGAGGACCAGCGGTGGCAGTGAGACCATTGGCCCAGCTTCCGTTGATGCCACTGGCTCAGATGTTTTGGCAGCAAGGACCGCCGATGCAGCAACACCAGCATAGACCACCCCAATATCATCAAGGAAGGGGCCAGCAGCAGCACCAGGCTAGGCCGCAATATGGGAACCAACAAGGAGGTCGAGGGCAGGCATTCACTCTGTCCTTGGAAGAGGTATTAGCATCGGGAGATGTTGTGGCAGGTAACATTCTCGTTGCCTCATATTCCGCAGTAGCATTGTTTGATTCGGGAGCATCACACTCATTTATATCTGCACAATTTACGACACGGCTAGGAATGGAGTTTGAGGCATTGCCAGGGAGGTTGAATATACTCACTGGTAATGGGCTCATAGGAGTTAATAGAGTTATTCTAGCATGTAGCATTGTAGTTTGCGGGCATTCCTTACCCGCCCGGTTGATAGAATTTTCTGTTAGAAATTTTGACGTTATCTTAGGCATGGACTGGCTGAAAGACAATCATGCGACAATAGATTGTCGTAGAGGGAGTGTATCTTTTGATATTCCAGGCATGAAGTGGTTCACCTTAGTCAGATCAGTGGTAACTCAACAAGAGCAGAGAGTAGTGACGACAATGGAAGAAGTTCAAGTTCCGAAGGTAGTTGAAAAGTTTCTAGACGTATTTCCCGAAGAACTTCCAGGCCTACCACCGGTTAGGGATATTGAGTTCAGCATAGAATTGGTACCTGCAACTAAACCGATATCAGATCGAGTTTACAGAATGGCGGATTCAGAGCATGCCAAGGTATGTCAGTACAAAGAGGAACTGAAGGAGAAAAAGTTCATCCAAGCTAGCATATCACCATGGGTAGCACCAGTGGTACTTGTGGGGAAGAATGATGGGTCATCCAGATTGTGCATTGATTATAGGAAGCTTAACGCGACGACAGTAAAGAACAAGTACCCACTACCCAGGATCGACGACTTGTTTGATCAGTTGAGCAGAGCTAGAGTTTTCTCCAAGATAGATCTTCGTTCAGGGTATCACCAAGTGAGGGTTCGAAAGGAGGATATTCCCAAGACAGCATTCAGGTCGAAGTATGGGCATTACGAATTCTTGGTAATACCGTTTGGTTTGACCAATGCTCCAGCAATATTCATAGATTTGATGAACCGCATCTTTATGCCGTACTTAGATCAGTTTGTCGTTGTATTTTTTGACGACATTCTTGTATACTCTGCCAGTGAAGAGGAGCATGAAGGCCACCTCAGGAAAGTGTTACAGGTTCTGAGAGAGAACTACCTGTATGCCAAGCTCAGCAAGTGTGAGTTTTGGTCGGATCATATTTTATTTTTGGGTCACATCATCTCAGGAGCTGGAGTAGCAGTGGATCCCAAGAAGGTAGAAGCAGTAGAGAGTTGGCCAGTACCCAAGACCGTAGCTGATGTACAGAGTTTCTTGGGATTGACAGGATATTACAGAAGGTTCGTATCAGATTTTGTAAGACTTTCAGCACCCATGACCCGCTTGACACGGAAGGATGTACCATTCGTCTGGTCGATAGAATGTCAGGCATCATTTAAAAACTTGAAGCAGAAGTTGATATCAGCACCTATTCTTACATTGCCAGTTGGGCCTGGAGGTTTCACTATATATTATGATGCGTCAGGTAAAAGACTTGGATGTGTCCTTATGCAACATGGGAAGGTGATAGCATACGCATCTAGGCAACTTCGAGACCACGAAAAGAATTATCCAACTCATGACTTGGAGTTGGCAGCAGTAGTATTTGCTTTGAAGCTATGGAGGCATTACTTATATGGTGATCGAGTGGACATGTACACAGACTACGAGAGTCTGAAGTACATCTTTACTCAGAAGGAGCTAAACATGAGGCAGAAAAGATGGTTGGAGTTGATCAAAAATTATGACGTGGAGCTTCAATATCATCCAGGCAAGGCTAATGTAGTAGCAGACGCTCTTAGCAGGAGAGACGGCACATTTATGTTGACAACCCAGAAGCACATCTTAGAAGACCTCCAGGAGATGGGCATCGAAGTTGTACTTCCTAATGATGTAGGAATTCTGGCAAGTCTACAAGTTCAATCTGACTTAGTAGACCGGATCAAGGCAGCTCAGGCACAGGACCCAAGGATTCAGGAGCTTAGGACAGAATGTGAGTCAGGACTCAGAAAGGAGATACAAATTCATGAAGATGGTACACTTAGGTTTAGATCACGTCTATGTGTGCCTAGTGGAGATATCAGACAGGTGGCAGAAGCTCACAGTTCTCAGTATTCTATACACCCTGGTGGGACCAAGATGTACCAAGATATCAAGCAGCACTTCTGGTGGAACGGAATGAAGAGGGAGATAGCTAGATTTATTTTTCTTTGCTTGGTATGTCAGCAAGTGAAGACAGAACAGCAGAGGCCAGCTGGGTTATTGCAACCGCTTTCTATTCCAGAATGGAAGTAGAAGCATATTACAATGGACTTTGTGACCGGTTTACCGAGATCGCCAAGTGGTAAATATGCCATGTGGGTGATAGTAGATCGGCTTACGAAGGTGACACACTTTCTTTCTTTCAGAGTAGGACAATCTACAGAAAAGTTGGCAGAATTGTATATGCAATAGATAGTCAGGCAGCATAGAGTCCCTGTCAGTATTGTGTGAGACAGAGATACCCATTTTACATCACATTTTTTGAAGAGTCTACACCATAGTCTGGACACCAAGTTAAGATTTAGCACAGCTTACCATCCACAGACGGACGGACAATCAGAAAGAACAATTCAGACTTTAGAAGATATGTTGCGAGCTTACACCTTAGATTTTGGAGGATCTTGGGAGAGCCACCTGCACTTAATTGAGTTTTCATATAACAACAGTTATCAAGCCAGTATCCAGATGGCGCCATTTGAAGCACTATATGGTAAGAAGTGTAGGTTGCCACTAGCATAGGATGATATCGGGGAGAGAAAGATGCTAGGCCCAGAGATGATTGTTCAGACAGTAGAAGTAGTTAAGGGAATTAGAGAGCGACTTCGAGTTGCGCAGGATCGGCATCATCATTGGGCGGACCAGCATCGTAGGCCACTAGATTTTTCTGTTGGGGACCACGTGTTCTTGTGAATCTCACGTACCTATGGGGTCATTAGATTTGGCGTTCGCGGGAAGTTGAGTCCACGATACGTGGGCCCATTTGTTATCCTTGATAGGATAGGCGATGTTGCTTATCGTTTATCCCTTCCACCTTCGTTACGAGAGGTGCATGACGTATTTCATGTATCTCAGTTATGTAGGTATGTATCGGACCCAAGCCATATCCTTGACCATTCTGAGCTGGTTGTTGGTACCAACCTGTCTTACGAGGGACAGCCTGTGTCTATTTTGGACCGAAGAGAGAAGATACTCAAGAACCGAACAATTAGCCTTGTCCGGGTTGCTTGGGGTTATCACTCTTTAGGGGAGTCAACGTGGGAACGTGAGGATGATATCCGATCACGGTATCCACACCTGTTTGACTCACAAGGTATGTTTTTTCTATGTATCTTGATTGTCTTAAACCCTCATGCCTGTCACCCTATGGGTAGAACTACTTGATATCGTAGATTGTTAATATAGATATGTTATCTGCTAGTTAATATTGTAGAATGATGGCTTGCTCAAATTTCTTGTACTTAGATTAGTTTAGCTCCGATGTTTCTATCCTGCTTGGATTTGAAATTCCGAGGACGGAATTTTTCTAAGGAGGGTAGAGATGTCACTTCCCATTCCAGGAATACGTATTCTAAATACATGTACTATTTTAATATATTTATTTAATATTTATCATGTATTGTTCTGTAATTAAACTCCTTTAAATTTTATGTTAATTAATTTTTTACAATTTTATTTCTGCATTTTACTTCTTGCTTTTATACTCTGCTTTAGCTATGCTTTGGGTTCGGCTTGGATTGGTTTAAGTATGTTGGTTCATCATGGACGAATTAAATTCCCACCTACCACCACCCCTTCATTTAAAGTCCATCCCCTTTCTCTCTCTTCATTACTTCACCATTACTCTTCTTCTTCTTCCTCATAACTCTTTCCACCTACCAGCTGCCTAGGCAAGTGCCAACTTGCTTCTTAATGGATTTCTATTTTTGTTGCTTCATTGTCTTCCTCTCAAGATTCTTAGATACTTTAGTACTTAGCATTTTTAATTTCTATGGCTCATTTCATATAGACCTAAGTTTAATGCATTTTTGGATTTCTTGGGTTTTGATCTAGTAACTTTGTTATTTTTGAGTTTTGATGGTTCCACGTTGTAGAGAATTTCGTTCTACCCCATTTTGACCTATGGAAGTTCATATTTGGGCTTGGAATAAAGGATTTATGGAGCTTGGAAGTAAGGTCTTCATGGTTGTTCTTCTCGGAACAGTGGAAAAGAAGACAGTACTTGACCGCATGAGTTTTCATGCGACAAGTCGTTCTTGAGCCGCATGAAGTATCTAGCCGTATGGAGATTCTAGCCGCATGACACTATCTTGGCCGCACAAGTTATCACAGCAGCATGAGCTTGCTTTGATTGGCCGCAGCCGCATGAGTTTCCATTGGCCACAGCCGCATGTATTTCTGTCCATCGCAGCCGCATGAGTTTCCATTGGCCGTAGCCGCATGTATTTCTGTCCATCGCAGCCGCATGAGTTTCCATTGGCCACAGCCGTATGAGCTTGCTTCCACTGGCCGCAGCCGCATGAGTTTCCATTAGCCACAGCCGCATGAGCTTGTTTCTACTGGCCGCAGCCGCATGAGTTTCCATTGGCCGCAGCCGCATGTACTTCTGTCCATCATAGCCACGTGAGATTTCGACCGCATAAGAGATTTTTAGCCGCATAGACTTTATTTTTCTCGGTCGCATAAGACTGCACCCTTTTAACTGCATGCCAGTGAGCCGCATGAGGCTTGTTTCCATCCTAGTCATGAGCGAGGACCCCAGTCGCATAGGGCTTGTAACTTCTCGGCCGTATGGCATTGAGCCGCATGGAATTCCAATTACCTGGCCGCATGAACTTTAGTCCCTAATGCCTTTTGTTGATTCTTGTCCCTGAATTGATATCGATTGACCTTGATTGACATGGATTGGTATTAATTAACATTAAAATTGTTATTTTGACTAATAATTGATCATGCGTTCCTAGTTGGAACTAAGAGACTGGCAAGTCGTCTTATTGAATTGAATGAATGAGACACGTTCATATTAATTATGAACTATTGTAATCGACTGGCTGATCCTAAATATTGGCATACAGATACATGCAGGCTTCAACTTATTTATCTTTCTATAAAGGCAGCATGTGTACTTTATGGTCAAGACATGATTATTCCGTAGTTGGTTTTGATTGTTGCATTACGCTATGTAAGACCTACAACCTAACCGTACGGGTATCGTTGTAGAGTTGTGCATATCGTATCCCGTACACAAGTACTCATTCCGAACGACCATGATCCACGACATGGGATTTCACTTAACATAGAGGCTACTAAGTTAAATAAAATAATGATTGCATAGAGAGAATGGATTCCCAAGTTCTTACATGGCAGCCCTCTTCGGGACTAATAAGTGTCCGACAGGCCGGCTGGTTCCCACAGATACTGTAAATCTGCCACACGGGTAGGGGCGGTATCTGCTTATATTATTTATTGTACATGGTATACTAACGACGGGCGTCCCGTTGGGACTCGTCTAAATACATGATTGGCGCAATTGATTGATTGGATAGACTAGCCTTGCTTGCACATAATAAGAACTGAGGAATCCCTATTGCATAATTCCAAGATAACTTGGAACTCATAGTAGCAAGCCGTAGTAGTTGCATGATCGTTTAAATGGATTTGTTTGTGTACTGTACCTACTCTGTTACCTAACTGAGATGATCTGAATGTCAGGACATGACGGGCCAAATTCTGTCCTTGTTTGGTTGGGAGGTTGGTTCGAAGTGTCGTGACGTTATGTGAATCCCAGTAAGCAAGCAGAGATCTATTATTATATTCTCTTAGTTACCGGTTCTAACTTCTCATATCGTGCTTCCTTGCGGTACTTGCTATTAGAGGTCTAACCTCTCTGGTTTTGCATGGCCAGATTTAGAGCCGGTTTCCGAGGATCCAGCTTACTTCTACCTCCAAGATGGTCAATACTAGAGATATGATCGCAGGAGGACTCAAGTGGGTTTCTTACTTCCCCACTCATTTTGTTATTTACTTAATACCTTACGTTTGGCACCGACATGTTAGTCGGATTGTCTTGTACTTACTTTTACATAATTGTAATTAAGTCAGACTGCAGCTGATAATAATTGTGTATACTTTGCTACATCATCTGGCTATGTTTTGTAAAGCCAGATATCAAGAATATTTCGACTGAGCGTTTGGGACGCCATACTGCTTTGTCTTACATGTTCTCTATTCCTGTTTCTTGTTTGAATGATTGAGACAATAGAGGTAAAGTGACCATAGGGAGACTTTCATGTAGTATGCACCCCCTCGTCTTGTTAGACAGCATTGATCGTATTATACGGTATTCATCTACCCGTAATACGTAGCCGACTGAGTCATTCCCCCGCTCTCCAGTATTCTGGTTCTGGGGCGTGACACATGATATGCCATGATTCCAGTTTATTACATTTCTGTTCATGCTTCGTATATTTAGTTTGTTAGAAACAATACTTACTCCCGTCCTGACAGGATAACGTTGTAGGTATTCTTACTGAGGAGGAGTTGCTCTGTGACCCATATTATGGAGTTACTGCCGAGGACCAGGCTTTGTCTTACGAGGATGTACCTGCGGGGAACCTCGTCTAGTTTGTGTAGTTGCTCGGGATATTTAGAGTGGTCATGTATTAGACTACGTATTTTGTACCTGGGCCTGTATCCAGTTTTACATTTTGGACTTGTACTTGGACTTATTATATTATGAGATGACTTTTGTGTTTGGAGCATTTATGACTCTTCTTTACTTACAAAACTGTTAGCACATTTAGTCTTATCTTGTTACCTCTAGAACAGCTCACTGCGCTTATCTCAAGTGTAGGCTAGACATGACTCGGCCCGGCCCAACAATTTGGGTAGCGGGTCGTGACACTTAGTATGGATCGTGCACATATTTTAGGCGTCCCCAAAATACATGTATTTCAACCAAGCCTCGCGATAGCGAATTCTGCCATTACCACTCGAGTCGGATCGTGCACGCATTCAAGCATCCTTGATATACATGCATGTCAGCTGAGGCTCATGAGTGGTATTTTCATATTCCCGAATCATTCCATTCATCAATACTAATATCCCAACCAATCAATCCTTAAGATCACTCGTACCGATACTAGCCCTCGCAATATGGACGTCTTGCCTAACCGCTAGGCTATGTCTTTAGACTAAGGTCATTCGTAGGGGTGCAACTCGGGCGGGTTGGGTCGGGTTTGAGGTCAACCCGAGCCCAACCCATTAGATCATAAGCCTAGTCCAAGCCCAAGCCCGACCCGACTTCGGGTTCAACATATGAAGCCCAAGACCAAGTCCGGAGGATCAGGTTGGGCTCGGGTTGGGTCGGGCCAATCGGGTTTATCGGACTCTAATATGATATTTAAAATAATTTTAAACAAGAGTAATATTAAATGCATAATCAAATAGCAATCAAGCCTCAATCATTACAAAATAAAACTGAAATGAGATTTAGGACAAGGAATTAAGAGTTCGGGTGAAAAAAATTATAGTTTAAACTTTTTATTTAAGTAGTATGAAACAATATATATATAAATTATATATATGTCGGGTTTCGATTTCTTCGGGTTACCCAACACGTGAACCCAAGCCCAACCCGATTTTTGATCGGGTTCAAATATTTTAACCCGAGCCCAAGCCCGAACCCGAATATCTTCAACCCTAACCCAACCCATTAATGGGTTTATCCGATCGGGTTCGGGTTTAGCCCACCCGAGTTGCACCCCTAGTCATTCGTCAGTATTGGAATCATAGTTCCCAAACAACAATATCAACACTGACCCCATCCTAAGGTCAAACGAAGTTGATAGTACGAGGGTTTCTACCCAAGCTCGTATCACTCCGATTTCTAAACTTCGAGCATAGATTGCCTACACACATCCCAATATTTGTCGCACGGGATCTGAGTCATTCAGCAAAGCCATCCTACGATAACTCACGTTCAACCAATTTTACGACGTATCAAAATCGCTCATTTAATAAGTCATCTTGTATAGTCTATCCCTTCAAACACGTTCGATATAGTTCGCCTATCAATCCTTCTCAATTCAAGTACGCTATGACGTAATTTGTTGCTAACCAAAATTTTACATGCCATATTTCCTAAGTCATCTATTCCAATTCACGTAATCAATCATAAGGTCGTCTAGCTGAATAATATGTTGCGTCCCGATCTCACGCGAGTTAGATTATCCACGGTAGGCATGAATCACCATGCACGCTCCCGCGGGATAATTATCCTCATCGGGACGTAACTCTTGTTTTGCGTCTAGACTAATTCATTCTCGATGCGTGGATTGGACCTACTCAATCCTCAAGTTTATTCAATCATCAATCGCAAGCCCAAACATTCTCGAATTATCCTTCGCATCAAACCAACAAGTCAAGACAATCAAAGTTGCCGCATCCTAATTTTTTGAGTTCGATTATTCCCGCGACATGAATCACCATGTTAGCGCTTACACGGAACGATCGCCTCAAAGTCGACGCGATGCATGTGCGAGGCTAAAGTTGCGCTCGCGCAAGACAAGATCGTTGACGTTGTGGTTATCCGCGTAACCATCAAGACACAATCATTTTCATCCAACATTCATCTCGATCAAAATCCTAAGTATAGCATCCAACCGAACAATAACACTTGTACGATCGTCATTCGCCGAGTCAGAGTACCCCCGAGTTATCGCATAGAGATCTTTGATACGCCTCAATACCATCAACGATATGCGTAACCTGACGATCTTCCTTTGCAACAATTTTGAATCGTGCGAATGATGCTATCGTCTGACTGGATAATCTCCTCGACATTCAATTCAAGTTTGATCATTATCCCTCGAATCATTCACAATATCAAATTCCTCAAACCCAAATTCGCGTATTCGTTTATTCCTTTATCTTAAGTAATCGACCAACGTATTTCTTTAATTCATATCGTTCTTGCTAACTCAAATCATCGAGCAACGTTCAATCCAATCCTTAGAGTCATTGCGTAACTTCAAAATTCAACTTTTTCATGCACGCTATCTTCCTGTCGTGCTAACTTTTCGTATACGATTTTTATCGATTTCCTCGATTCGATTTCATCTACTCAATCATTTTTGCATTTCGTACTTGCGCAATCCTCAATCCCGTGCACGGCCCGTGCACATCATTTCTAATATGTTCGAATCAACACGTCAAACTTCAAGGCTAAATTTATTCAATGATACTCACTCTACGGCTTTGCATAATGCGACGCTTGTTGATAGACTCATCGACACTCCGCATCCCCAATCGATCGATCGACATCCCTGAGGCTATCGCATACACCACTCAGGGATGAAGTCATTCAACAAATCCTTAACTTATCATTCGATTTACGATTCTACTTTCTCGAATTTCCGTCCGAACGATTCCTTAAATTTCAAGCACGCTCACCTTATATCGCACCGACGATAACATCATCATTCGATAGCACCCCTATTGATAGTCATCTCAATTTACTCAATCTAGTTCAACTCATTCTTGCCCGACACAATTTGAATCCCGCACTCGACTTTTCTAAAGTCAACGCAATCCTTGGTGTATATGTCCAGCCCGACTTAGCCAACCGTGCTTACGCGAACCATATTTTTGTTTTATCAAAAACTGTTCTCCTATGTTTTGAAAAATAGTTAGACTTATTATATGGACATCCTGTGGGAAAATTGAGAAAGAGCGCACCAATGATATCAACTTGCGGAAGCAACAAAGTTTGCGGAAACAACGAGTTAAAGAATTCAATCGATAGTCCAAGGACGTAAAACCGTGCTCTGATACCATTATGTCACGCCCCGCTCCCGTAGGAGCGATCGTCCTCGCTAAGGCGTGATGCCGCACGAGCCTAGATTGCGCTCGTGCAAGGCGGGTTCCATAACGACTAATTTCAGCGGCTGCGACGGGATCATCGCACAGAAGTCCCATGCAGAGACATTGAATCATAGCAGCGGAAATTTAGAACAAACACAAGTCATTCAAAAGAAGCTCTTTATTGATATTGAAAAATAGATTACAATGGGGCACAAGGCCAAGATTACAAGTCTCTCAAGCTCACTCATCTCACATTATAAGTAACTCAGCTCTCTCTCATCTCTCAATACATATTTTTAGCCAGCGGATGCTTCGGAAGGCGACGTCCATATATTATGTCCCGTATAAGTCTTTACTCCATGCGGCCGCGTGCTTCGAATCGCTAAGGAACTCCGAGCCTCGACGCATCCAAGCGAGCTCTGCGCCACGAGCTTCTACCTGTGCCTGCACATATAAACTATATGGGTGTCAGTACTCAATTGTACTGGTGGAATGAGCTCCTCGTCCACCCATACAAAACCTATACGTTAGATTTTCTTTGTGCAACATAGTCCCTTCTTATCAATTATCTTTCTACTCTTGCCTTAGGATCAGTTTTAGGACGGACGCATTGGCCTATTTCGTGTCTCTATACCATCCCGTGCTTGCAACGACAATGTTAACTCATACCTTGCCTCAAGACCCTTCTTGTGCCAACAACGTTAACCTATCGAGTCGTGTTTGCCTTACGACTTAAAATCAGAGACGCAACTACGCGATGAAGCTCCATTTTCTGTGTGACCGTGCTACAAACCCTTGCTGAGGCCGTGCCTCGCAATTCAGTGAGACTTAACCATATCGCCGCTTCGCGGCCCTTGCTGTTTGCCATTAAAATTGTTTTGATTGAAATCTTAATACAAACAGAACAGTGATACAATATAGGACTTAGATGTAGTCCTAGGAGTACACTTTTGTTTAAGCTGGGTCCTTAGTGCCAATAGAGCGAGTGGTAATGCGTTGACTCCGTTGACCGGCTGACGACGGTTATCGGTTCTCTGAAGGTGTTGATTGCTCTGGGTGCTGGAGCTTGCTGAGAGGAGGAAGACGCTGAGTGTCTAGAACTGCCTCTCGGTGATTCTCTGTTGTGGATTCTTGTATGTTCTGAGTCTCCGTCTCTGTGTGAAGGAGATGATCCTTCTATTTATAGTTTTGCAGACAGGCTGCTCATGCGCGCATGCAGGATGCGCCGGTGTGGGGATGCCACGTGGAGGTTGCTGATGGAGGCACACGGATGCTGCGCCCTGATCGAGGGGGAGAACTCTTCATACTGCTGTTGTGAGCCGGCACGTAGCAGAGAGAAGATCTTTCCGTTGCTGAAATCTTGGATGAGTTGAGTCAAAAGACACGTGTCGTCGACTCATGGTTCGAAGATCTCGGATTTGGTGGAGAGAAGTGATCTGGTGAGCTGCGCCTTGGATTGGGCGCAGGAGGAGGCTGCGGCTCATAACCTTTAGGAGTTACAAACCATTTGGGGCGCATGGCTTTTGAGGCGCATGCAGGCGACTTTTCTTCTGTTTTTCGAAATCAGAGAGCAGTCTGAGGCGCATGGCTTTTGAGGCGCATGCTGATTTGGATGCATGGCCGTAGAGGCGCATGCTGATGGTGGAGTGGCCACGTGGCAGTAGCCGTCGAAATAAAGTCATGATGATGCTGACGTTGTCGACGCTTCGTTTTCTGAAAAAGCTGTCAACTGTTCAGACTTTGGGAGGCGTGCTGCCAACTCTGTCAGTTCAGCATTTAATGTTGGTGACGTTCGATGGACAGCTGAGTGGGCGCGTCGGTTGGCGTTCCACTCGGTATGGAGATGTGTGGGGGCGCACCCTCTGTAATGCACCGAGTACTGTAGGGCGCGTCTGTGTGATGCGCCTGATGCCGAAGGGCGCGTCCGTGTGATGCGCTGTATGGCTGGCACATCGGACATGTCTTTTAATGATGTGGCTGTCTCGCTCTTCGAGTGCTATAAATAGCCGTTTGGCTGAATTCGAGGCGTCCGGTTCATCCATTTAATGTAAATTCATTGCACGGAATTCGGAGGGCCATCCACTTGGCGCGTGGGTTTGATCTGCCCGGCCTATAAATAGTGGCATAGAGAGAAGATTTGCTTCTCATTCCCTCACGTACTTCCAATATGAACTTGAACATGCGGATGCATTCTGTTGACGAAGTGCTCCCGAGGGTGAAGATGAGACGCTGTGTTGTCTTCGATGCTCTTGAAGGTGACTGTTACATCCAAACGACGGAGTCGAGGACTTCCGAGGCAGGCAGAAGGTGCCTGTTGCATCCAAAGATAGGAATGCTCGGGCCTTGTCTCCGTTATTCGGGAAGAGCCGTAGATCGGAATGGCGGTGCTAGGCTCTATCTTCATTCAAAGTGGGGTTTGCCCACTTTGGTTGTGTTGAAAGCTGCTCTTTTAGCCGCGATTTCGATCACGGTCTTCCTTCGGCTTTGGAGGCTCTTTCGAAGCCTCCCCTGGCCACAGCATTTGCGGTGCTCTTCTCTTCCTTGGTTCCAGCTAGAGGGTTAAATGCTTTGTGTCGAAGCATTTATCAAGCGAGCCTGGTTGGAAGAGCGGCACATAACTGGGCTCTGCTCGGCCAGGTGAGCCTGGCTGGAAGAATTTGGCTGAAGGGATGCACATAGCTGGGCTGTTGAAGGGATGCACACAACTGAGCTGGATGTACATGACTGAGCTGCTGAAGATATGGTGGGATGCGCCTGGTTGGAAGCGCATGATGTCTGCTGCGCCTGACTGACAGCGCATGGTGACTGGCAGCGCATGATGACTGCTGCGCCTAACTGGAGGCGTATGGTGGCCGCTGGCTGTAGACTTAGGATCTTTCCTTTGTAGAAATTCTCCTTTGTACAACCTTTTCTAGACATGTAATAGACTTTTATATATAAATAAAAGGTCCTTCTTCAGATGTCCATGGTTATTGACTTTGCTGTGAAGTGTTCTGTGTGAGTCTTGGCGCATGTAGTGTCTGGCGCATGGGCTTTCTGGTTGTGAAATTCCATGCTTCTAAAAGACCCCCTTCAAAGTTTTCAAAACTTTTGAATAAGTTTTGGAATACTTTGAATAAGAAGCATGGAGGTCAGGGCGCATAATTTCTGGGCGCATGCCTGTTCGGCGCATGCTCTTCTCAGTTAATGGTGCCTCGGTAACCGAAAAGATTAATGATGATCTTTTGGTTTTATTTGCTGCTATCCCTGCACAGAACCCGAGGCGACGGCTGAGATCACACGTCATCTGTTCACGCGTGCGACCAAGCCCTATAAATAGGTAAGAGTTGGAGAGGGAAAGGGTTCTTCTTCTCTGTGTCTCTGCTTTAGAGTTTCTTCTTCAAAACCCTAACTTCTCCTTCCTCGAGAGAATGGCTCCCAAGACTCCTCGCGGTGCTGCCGGCAAGGGAAAGGAGAAAGCGAAGGAGTCCGCGGAAGTTGCGGAGGCTGTCGTTCCCCGTCGGCCTGTCGAAGTTCGGCCGGAGGTGGTTGGTAAGTCTCATTGTCCGTACGCCAACGCACATAGGCCTTGAGTCTTTAATGATGTGCTGCGGTCTTTGCTCGCCGACGCGCATGGGTTTAAACCCTGGTGATGCGCCGAGGCTATACTGCTGACGCGCATGGGTTCAAACCCTGATGATGCGCCGAGGCCATACTGCTGACGCGCATGGGCTCAAACCCTGATGATGCGCCG
This sequence comes from Iris pallida, assembly GCA_029216955.1. Lineage (NCBI taxonomy): Eukaryota > Viridiplantae > Streptophyta > Magnoliopsida > Asparagales > Iridaceae > Iris > Iris pallida. The sequence goes on from JANAVB010023799.1 coordinate 3,596,125, forward strand.
CAGTTTTCTCCTTTAGACACATTGTGTGTTCTCTTCTGACTTTTTTTGATCTTTTACTAGTGTCGATGGCAATCCCGCTTTTGAGTGAAGTTTTCTTGGAGGCTGCCTTCAACCAAATGGGAGTAGAGCATAACGAGGAAGTGATAAACCCTGCTCAAGATGCTCTTATGCTGGATCAGCCTCCTGAGAGAATGACCCTAATCCGTGAACAGCAGTATTGGTTCCTCAAACGGATGATGGAGCGTGGAGTCATTAAACCTTCCACATCTGATAAAGTGACCTTCCTGAAGCCTGAGTTCCTGTTTGGAGACCGTCTCACTTCTACTGATTCGTCAGTACTGAAGGTCAAGGAGGACTGGTTCTTTACTGCGAATGGAGTGCATATGACTGTTAAGCAACTTGAACGTCAGTGGCCTTTGACGTCCTTCTGTCGCCTTGTTTCCCGGAGGAGGATGTCTTGGGAGCTTACCCCTTCTCAGGGGGGAGCGGTGACTGGTGTCATCCAAATTGATTCTACTTCCGACCAAAGGGATGCTTTGACCGTTGTACGGTCTGGGTCTTCTTACACTTGGCGGACTTTACGTCCTGGGAGCCTCTACAGTGATGTACCCATTGATACGTTTGCTTATAGTGCTTCGACTTTTACACATCGTATGTTTTTGATGGAACGTTCCTACCCGACAGGAGAGTTTCGGGTGGAGGGTTGGTGCCATTACGTCTCCAAATGGGATAAACTGACGCTCTGGATCTTGTCGCGGTTTCGGACTGAGCTCCGAGAGATCGGGTTGACTGCCACGATCCGTGCTACCCAGGCGGGTGTTGGCCTTAATAGGCACATGTTCCTCGCACTCCTGGAGATGTTTGATATCCATACCGGGACCTTCTTTACTCCGGTAGGGGAATTAGGGTTCGCACTTCATGAGATGTATGAGGTGTCTAAACTCCCTTGGGGGTCGGAGCCCTATGAAGAGTACTTTCCAACCAATGAGGAACTTCAGGTCCTGGGGGACAGAGCTGATGAGATGACGGCCGTCTTCAAGGAAGTGGCGAGTCATCATTACTATGTGCAGAGAAGGGATAAAAGCGGGTCGCAGCCCCATGTGACCGCTTGGAGAGATTATGTCTTTAGACAAGACAAAGAGGATTCTTCGAAGTTTTCTACTCCACCGGCGCTCTCTCGTAGCGAGGTGCTGTCCGAAATGAGCACGTTAGGGGAGAAGAATCCCCGAGAAAATAAAGACCAGCAGTCAGATGCACGCTCCTACAGCTGCTTCTGGCACCTTGCTTATCCAATGTCATCCAAGGCGGTTTTGGTCGCCTATCTGATGATATGGCTCCGGGATTGCGTGTTCGCAGGTGGATCCGGTGCCGTCGAGAGGGTTACTCGAAACTTAATCCTGCCAGCCGTAAAATTGGTCTTCGGCCGGCGCTTGGCTCTCCTCCCCGCAATGGTATGTAACCTGCAGCGAGGTTTGCGAGAGTTTGCTGGAAATGTGATTCATGATAGAAGCAGAAAAAATAACTTCCCGCGCGCCGAATTGCCGTTTCACTATTTGATGGGATGGCTGATTCTGCATCATCCCAGTATGATGAGCCCAGGCTCGGAAGGAGATTATAAGGCTGGAGATGCATTCCTTCGTCGTTTCCATCGGAGGAGCTGGTCGTATACCGGTGTCCCGGTTTGTAGAAAGGTTTTATCCCGTCTTCAGGGTTGGGAGATCACCAAAGTTGGTCCCATCTATTTGGGTTTTGAGGCCAACAAGGATTTAAGGGACCTGGGCGAAGGTACCACCACTCTGCCTCAATGGAGATTCCGCTGGTTGCAAAGTATCCGGCCGTCCCATCTGGTGTATCGGAACAGGAATCAGTGCTACCTGGAACCATACTTGCCGAGCCGCTTTGCGCGGCAATTTGGTTATGCTCAGATGATGTTGGATAACCCCAGCAATACCCTGGGGTATGTTGGAAGTTTGTTGGATGGTGCACGAGCTTGGCATTACTATAATGCCGGATGTACCGGAGCTCGTTTTACGTTGCCCGTCCCCGATCCGCGGCCGCCCATTCTTTACTCGGCCGCCAAATTTTACTGTGTTATGGCTGTCCCGCCCTCCGGATATGACAGGGAGACCAGCCTTATCGCAGGCACCCAGTTAGCAGCGACTGGGGATACGCCAGTGAAGGCCCGGCCGCATCGTCCGTCAGGGGTGGGTCAACGGAGTGCCCCTTCCGCATCACAAGCAGAACCCTCGGGCGATCGATCGAAACGATGTGCAGATATAGGGGCTGAATCTCTTGTGTCGAAGAAGCAGAAGAAGGCATCGTTACCGACGGTGTCATCGGATTCGGCGTCCGAAGAGGTAAGGACATCCTACTAAACCTGATTTTGGTTCCGCCACTTATGAGGCCCCATCTTCTTTTGTAGGAGCCGCTAAAAAGAAAACCTCGTACCCCAAAGTCGGGTGGGAGTAGGCGAGAAGAGATGGCGAGCTCGCCTGGAGTGCGTATCCCGCCGACAATGATGTCTCTCATGGAGAAAGATCCGGAGGATACTGTCATCGTGGAGGTTCCGGTATCCCCGGGTTATGTCAGGAGGGAACCTGAGGGTGCAGCAGCTTCCGAGGTGACGAAGGCCACAGCGGAGGCTTCACATATCGAAGGTTTAGCAAGTGCGCAGCTTCCTGGTGATGAAGAGGAATGGAGTTCATCATCTTCCGATGACATCGCTCCGGAGCTGCAGGAGTCTGTTGCGGGGGCAGCAGAAGTAGTGAGGATAGAGGAGAGGGTTGATTCCCCTCCTGGTCATGATGAAGGGAGGTCGGCTGAATCATTGCCAAATCCTTCCTTGGCTTCAACCATGGACATAGAGATGGCTACCGATCAGGCGGTAGCAACAGATTCTGTCCCTGTAGAGGGACTTGAGAAGAATGAGACCCTTCTGCCGGTCTTGTCTCCTGGGGCTGGCCAGGAGATAAATGTTGATCTCCCCGTTTTGCCGGGGGAGGTAGCTGATGCTGATAGAACGTCGGGAGTAGAAGAGGTGGCCGTTGACGTCGGTGATTTCTCCGGGCTTGAGAAGGGTAAGGGTGTGGAACCCTCTGTTGCTTCTTCCACTTGGGGTACTATCACGACGCATGTGCCGGCTCCTTCCGTTCCTTCGGCTCCTCGGGCTAGCAGTCTGGGCCCTGTTGATGAAGAGCCTATTGCTGCCGAGGTTGAAACCTCTCGGATCGAGGTTGGCGGATCTTCCTCCGGTCCACAAATTGTAGTAGCTCCCCCAACTCCTGCTATGACGCCGCAGGTGCTGGCGGATGCCGACGAGTATGTAAAGTTCCTCGTCGAGGGAGTGTACAAAATGCTGGAGAAAGGTGTATCTGCAGTGATGGATGCCAAGGGGAGCTTCGCGACAGTAAAAGCTTTGGCAATGCCTTGTATCGAGCTGATCCGCGTTCACCAAGGCCATGACCATATGGCCGAAATTCTAGAGGTTTCGGTAATTGAGCTGGACGAGCGGCTCACGGAACTGCAGCGCATCCAACAAAATGACCTCTCTGTCTTGATAGATGCAGAGATAGGGAAGTTGATGGCTAAAATCGAGGCTTCCCATCGAGCCGATGTGAGCAGTTGGGAGCGTGAAGTGGCTGGGACTGAGGCTGCGGCGGAGCAGTTGTCTCAATCTATGGAGAAGACGACGGAGAAGCGGGCTGCGGTGGACGCTAACATCGCAGAGATTGATGCTAAGATGCGTCGTCTTGAAGACCAGCGGGCCCAACTTCAACTAGAAGCTGATCGTGTCCTGGCTGAACACGTGGCATTCAAGCAGAAGGAAGCGACTCTTACTCAGCGGACCCTTGCTTTGGCTCAGCAGCGACGACAGCTTGATGAGAAGTATGAGAGTAAAACTTCTGCTGAGGCTGTCGGATTAATGCGTCAAGAAGCCGAGCTGCGAGTCCAGGCGACTGTGGAAACTCGCACTGCCGACCTGAGACGTCGAGTCAGAGAGCTCTCATCCCACCCTGGAGAGGATCGGGGACTGTAGCTTCTCTTCTTTTTATGTGTTTTTGCAACTCTTGCTGGGGAAATAGCGTATTTTTGTACTCCCTTCTTTGAAAAATAAAGAAATACACTATCTTTTTTTTGTGTGATGTGTTCATTTTTTGATCTCATGAACTTGATGATTTATGTGGACCTATTATCTTTTGCGCACCTTGGTTTTTAGGTACAGATAATAAGTTTGAAGGAACCAACATGTTTGCTCAGAGGTAATGTGGATATGGCAATTATTAGGTTCAAATGATAGAATCTTCCTACTCAGAGGTATTTATGGACGTGGTAGGAATGATCCTGGGGGATACGCTGAACAACTCAGAGGTAATGTGGACGTGGAAGTTCTGCGATCAATGTACGACAACACAGGAGTTGTTTGTACGGGATGTTTACTCAGAGGTAATGTGGACGTGGTAAACATGAAGGATAGCGTAAGCTCACAAAAATGTAAGGTTCCGCTTTGTAGGATGTAGAGAGACAACTCAGAGGTAATGTGGACGTGGTTATCTTTCTACGGAAGGATGCCACGGAACAGCTGGGTTCCGGAAGCGTTTGATTTTGTGAAAAGAGGTTGTTTTGGGAAATACATGTCTTGGAGGATGTCAAGAATAGTACTTCTTTAGGAACTTGCCGTTGATGGGCATCATGAACAAGTCCCCATTGGGTTTGGCGAGGCGGTAAGCACCGTTTGAGTATACCGTCTCAATGATGAAGGGTCCTTCCCATTTGGGCTCGAACTTCCCTGGTGTCTTGTGAGTTAACACCATTGGCCTTCTGACTGCTAAAACCAGGTCGCCAACTTGGAAAGTTCTTTGCTTGACCTTCTTGTTGAAAGCCTGTGATATGCGGGCTTGGTAAAGTTCGATGCGTTGTTGAGCTAGGAGACGCTTTTCGTCAAGTGCCTCCAGTTCCCGCAGACGACGATGTTGATTGTCTTCTTCTGTGAGATCGTTTGTGATTGCCACGCGGAGCGAGGGTATCTGTATCTCGAGAGGCAGTACTGCTTCGCTCCCGTAGACCAGGGAGAATGGAGTGTTGCCTGTTGGGGTCCGTACCGTTGTGCGGTAGGCCCAAAGGCATTCGCCAAGCTTTTCGTCCCAGTCGCGTTTGTTGGATGATACGACCTTTTTGAGTAGCCTGACGATAGTTTTGTTGAATGCCTCGGCCAATCCGTTTGCTGCCGAATTGTAGGCGGTTGAGGCCACATTTTGAATACGATTCTTGTCACAGAACCTGCTGAAAATGTGGCTGATAAACTGGGGACCATTGTCATGAATGATTCGCCTGGGTACTCCGAAACGGTAAATGACATGGTGTTTGCTAAAGCTGACCACCCTGGAGCTTTTTACTTCCGCTAGTGGGACTGCTTCCGCCCATTTGGAGAAGTAATCGGTGATGGCCAGGATGAAACGATGTCCTCTTGATGAAGGAGGGGTGATTGGTCCTACAATGTCCATGCCCCAGGCTTCGAATGGCCAGGAGGCGACTGTAGGATGTAGAGGTTCAAACGGTGTATGTATGAAGTCTGCATGAAGTTGGCATGCATGGCACTTCTTAGCATATTCCATTGCATCGGCGACCATGGTTGGCCAGTAGTAGCCCATACGTCGCAGTCGATCTTGCAACTTAGGTCCTGGTTGGTGAGCTCCGCAAGTTCCGTCATGAGCTTCTCGAAGAGCTTCGGCCGCTTCTTCGTTAGACAGGCATCGAAGGAGAAGCCCGTCGAAGGAGCGTCGGTACAGCGTTTTAGTGGCTGTATCGTAGTAGAATCGAAGAGAGCGTCTCCTGACTGAGACGGCTTCCTTCGGATCTTCCGGAAGGATTCCGTAGACGGCGAAGTCGATGAACGGGAATCTCCAGTCTCGGACATTAACATCGGTGTTTGTTGGCACGGCGTGAGCCATTTGCAAACATAGGTTGTTTCTGGGACAAATCAAGTCTCGGCCAGTTACCGTGACATAGTGTTGAGTCCCAAGGGGCGCGGCCAATGAGGCTGCGAGGCCAGCCAGAGCGTCAGCCTCCAAGTTTTGTAGACGGGGTACATGTTCGATGAAGAACCCAGTGAAGGTTGAGATGATGTTCAACGCGACTTCATGGTAAGGGATCAAATCTTCATGGCGAACTTCGTATTGCCCCCGAATTTGGTTTACGACGAGTTTCGAGTCGCCATAGGCTTCCAGATGATCCACCCCCAGCTGTTGTGCTAGCTGGAGTCCCATGACGAGTGCGTTGTACTCAGCAACATTGTTGGAGCACGGCTTCGAAAGAGAGTATGCGCGCTGGATGACCAGCTGATCGGGGGAGATCAAGACTACCCCCACTCCTGCGATGATTTGGCCGTTGGGGCCCGTTCTTGAAGCGCCATCGAAGAACATCCGCCAAACGGGACTTCCTTCAGTGACGTTTGATTCTTGGACTTCATCCGGGATGTCTTCATAGAGTTTTAAAGATTCTGGGATGGGGTGTGCAGCTAAAAAGTCAGCCAGAGCCTGACCCTTGACCGCCTTCTGTGGGACAAACACCATGTTGTATGGCGTTAGTAGGATCGCCCATGTAGCCAGCCGGGAGTTTAATGACCCTGGCTTCGTCATGAGAACTCTGAGTGGATTGACTCGGGAGATGACGTGAATTGTCTGACCCGAGACGTAATGACGAGTCTTCTGAATGGCAAACACCAAAGCCAAGCACTCCTTTTCAACGGGGTTGTACCGGTGTTCGGCCCCGATGAGTGTTCTACTGAGGTAGTAGATTGCTTGCTCGTAGCCTGCATCGCTGTTTTGAGCCAGTAAAGCGCCGAGGGAATGATCCATGGCACGGACGTAGAGGAGGAATGGTTTGCCGGCGACAGGTGCCACTAGGACTGGCGGGCTTGTCAAGTAAGCCTTGATGTCATCGAAAGCCTTTTGGCACTCCTCTGTCCAGACGTAAGGGACTCCCTTCTTCATGAGCTGAGTAAAGGGTTGACATTTATCGGAGAGGTTTGCTATGAACCTCCGGATGTATGCCAGACGTCCCTGTAAGCCCCGAAGTTCTCGAAGGTTCTTCGGAGGGTCCATGTTGAGGATGGCTTTAGTCTTCTCGGGATCGACATGAATGCCTTTTGCCGTGATGACAAAGCCCAAGAATTTGCCGCTAGAAACCCCCAGGAAGGATTTAGCGGGGTTCATTTTGAGTTGATGTGCCCGCATGAGATCAAAGACCGTCCTCAGGTCCTGTAGGTGATCTCTTTTGAGGCGGCTCTTGACTGCGATGTCATCAACATAGCATTCAACTGTCTTGCGAAGATGTTGACGGAAGATAGTACTAATCGCTCGTTGGTATGTTGTACCGGCATTCTTCAAGCCGAAGGGCATTACTGTGTAGCAGAAAACATCTTTCGGAGTCCTGAATGACGTGTGTTTTGCGTCATCGGGGAACATCTTGATTTGATTGTAGCCTGAATACCCGTCCATGAAGGACATGCGTTCAAAGCCACATGTGTTGTCGATCATTACATCGGTGATTGGGAGCGGGAATTCATCCTTCGGGCAAGCAGAGTTGAGATCCCTGAAGTCGATACAGACTCGTATCTTCCCGTTCTTCTTGGTGACAGGGACGACGTTGGCTACCCAGTCCGGGTGTTGTTCCTCACGGATGAAGCCACTGGTCAAGAGCTTGTCCACCTCCTGATCGATGGCATTCATGATGTCCGGGCGGAAGCATCGCTGTTGTTGTTTGATAGGTTTGGCATCTGGTAAGATGTTCAACCTATGCATCGCGATCTGTGGATCGAGACCCGGCATGTCTTCGTAGCTCCAGGCGAAGACGTCAATATACTCTTTAGCCAGTTGGACTAAAGATTCTCGGTCTTCTCCTTCCAAGCTTTTGCTGACGAAGATGGGTTTAGAAGAAGACCCATCCCCGAGGTCGATCTGCTCGACTTCGTCTTCGGTGGGAGGTTCTCGTAACTCAAAACGAGACTCCCATTGTTCTCCTAGGCGCTGAGCCCAGGGTTCCTCTTCGAAAGGTTCCGGCGGTTGGTCTTCGCCTTCATCTTTCTGAGGTTACGCCGATGTCATGTTAGCTGACAGCACTTTCCTGAAGACTGATCCGATACTGGTATCGGAATCCCACATCGATGCTTCAGACGAGTGGGAATGTTCTATGTCTTCTGCGTCTGAACTCTCTGGAGTTGATGGCGGCGTAACATAGTGTCAGCCCCAGTTTTTCAAAATTTTTGTTAATCAGTATTAAATTGGCCATTAATGATTATTTTAGTATTAAAATATTTTATAATAATTATTAGGAATTTTTCCTGTATTTTTAAATGGTTTTAAATACATGAAATACCTTTTTGCAATTTTATAAATTGTTTTAAATTAGGTTTGCAATTAGTTAAATTGTTATAATTGAGTTTTGTAATAAAACTAATTGTTTCTAAGTCAGTTTGCAATTTTAGATTTGTGATTTGCAAATTAAATTTGCAAATCTAACCGCGGGAGGGTTTATGCAAATCGGGTATTCGCATTGAACTGTGGAATTAGGCTAATGTGCAAAATCCCTAATTCCCGAGGGTGTTTTTGCAAAACCCCTCATCTCCCCCACCGCCTTCCCCTAACCCTAACCCTAATCCGGCCGTAACCCTAACCCTAATCCGGCCGTAATCCACCGCCTCAACTCCCCTATAAAATGACCCCCTCGTCTCCCTCTCCACAACCACCACCATCCCAGTCCCCCCCCCCCCCCCCCCCCCACGACCACAACTCCGCCTCCTATTTCCCACTCCCAAACCGCAGCCACCTAACTCCGGCGACCCTTCGTCCAGCCTCCACAGTCGCTGCCGTCACCATCCACCACTATCAACGAGTTCGACTCACCAAGGCGAGTCGATCGCCACCGCTCCGCCACGACGCCGACGCCTCCTCCGCCTGATCGCCCTCTCGACAGCAAGTCGAGCTCGGACACGTACGTATCACTTCGTCCCCGTGTCGAAACTCGACTCGTGTACACGGACACAGACTCGCCCAGCCTAGACGAACCTAGTGGTAAGTGTGGACACGCGTAGATCGTGTCGTGCGTGTCGTGCAGTGCATGGACACGTCGACACGGTGTCAGATCTCATTTCTCGTGTCCTGGACAGTATGGACACGAGCGAACTGTTATTTAGAGAACGGGTTTGGTTTTGTGCTAACGGGTTTAAAACCCATTAACTTAAAATCTGACATATATTTAATCAAACCCCCTTCCCTAACAGTCACTCGAACCCGACCTACTGGCCAGCCCGCACAGTTTAAACCCCCCCTCTGGCTGACCGAGTTCGAGCCCCCCCCTGCTGTTTGTTTTTGTTTTTCTTTTTCCTTTCCTTTTCCTTTTTCTTTTTCTATATATATATTTATATATATATGTATATATATATATATATATTAGTGTATATATATTTTATATACTGTATTTTGACAGTATATTATATGTATATATAATTTTATAATTAGTAAACTTTTATATATATATTTATATGTATTTATGTACATATATGTATATAGGTATATATTTTCTTGTATATATTTTTATAGTTAGTAAATTATGTATATATTTTCATATGTATATACATTATTATACACTTTAAAATTAAATGTTTCCTTATATATATATATATTTATATATATATATACTTTATAAAATTAAGTGTTTTTCTTACATATATATATGTAACTTTTAATATATGGATATATATATATCCTTGATAAAAATATCTATATATTTATGTATAAATATAAATATTGTAGATGTACTTTTATATATGTGTTTTACTTTACTTAGTGTAAATTATCTTTATAAAATAAATTGTCATACTTTTATGTATAATTTTGCCTTATTAAAATAATAATATTTATTTTGTATTATTACCAAATTGTATTTTTAGTGTATTTAAATTACTGCAACCATTTGGTGTCCAAGCCTAGCATGGGTATTTGCGTCCAAATGTGTTTTCACATTTTAGACTTGTACAAGTCATATTGGACTTGATACATGGTCTTGAGTCATGTATTTGGACTATGGTTCATATATGTACATTGACAAAATTAAGTAAAGTATTAATTATTTAATTTCAGAATTGTACACTTATTGATTTTGAATTTCTAAAAATACTTATCTTGCTATAAAAATTCTGGAAAAATACTATTAAAATTCTCTGTTAATTTAGACAATTTAATATAAATTTTGTAGCATTTTGTTGACAGTTTTGCCCCTATTTTGCCATATGGAACCAGAACTCATTTTCTATATATTTATGAAAACTGATTTTTTATAAAATACTTCTGTTGGGTAATAAATCCCAGAAAAATTATAATAAATTTCTATAAGTAACAAGGTTTCTGTCAGTATATTATTTTGCATTTATTGGAGATTTCTAGTATTTTCTAAAATTGTTAGAACACAGTGCACAGAATGTTTATTTTACCAATAATTATGACTAAGTCATGACTTGTGATTTTTGTGTATTTCTAGTATTTGGATTGCTAACCAGCCTTAATATGGGAGACCCATGTGTTAGTTTAGATGCCAAATCACTTCACTTTGAACCCCTAGGCAAAGTTCACCTAGCCAATGTCCAATTTAGCCTTCTCACATCACTAGTGTATTTATATTGTCTTGTAACTTAGAGTCTGAGTATATATATGTTTTCAGTGCCAGGACACTCTACATCTTAGCTTTATTGTCATTGCATTGCTTTGCTCCAGGCAAGTACATCTACAAACTCATTTACTGTCTTTTAATGTTAAGTACATGTGACAACCTTGTGAATTACCATTAATCCAGTTGCAAGTCTTTTGTTAATTGTACATGTTAAAACACTGTTATGTGATAAAAGAATGTTAATCAACCCATGTGAATGCTGATCCTTGGAGTAGCAAGTCAAATCATAACATGTTTCATACTATTGCCAGTTCCCACCATGCTTTACACTATTTCCCGTATCTTTTACATGATGATTACTGGGTTATGAGAGAGTTGATAGTATAGTTACTGGACTCGTGGAATGTACTCACTTACATTGCAGTATGCTAATTGTGTAGTTTCTGGACTTGTGGAATGTACATACGTACATTGCAGTAAACTAGCAGTGCGGTTTCTGGACTTGTGGAATGTACATACGTACATTGCAGTAAACTGAGAATGCAGTTTCTGGACTTGTGGAATGTACATATGTACATTGCAGTAAACTAGCATAGCACCTATTGACCGATCTCATACCTGCTCCAGTTTTAATACATAATGTACATATGCCACAATTGACAAGAGTGTCTTAAAATGATAATCAAGATATACCATGATTTTTTGCTTTATATGATTTACCCTGATTCCAGAATGTCTATTTTTCAGTCTTATCATACCATGTTCCTGTTGTACATCCCTTGCATTATACATTCAATACTTTAGTAGTAGAGGTTGTACTTGCTCCCGTCCTGACAGGATAACGTTGTAGGTATTTTGACCGAGGAAGAAATGCTTTGTGACCCGTACTATGGAGCTCCAGTTGAAGTTATTCCTGCAGGAAATCCTACTTAGCTGCTTAGTTTGACTTAGTGTTGGGTTATTATCACAGACGCTATTTTGTACCTTTAAACTGGACCTTGTCTCCAGTACTACTTTTGGTTGTGTACTATTTATTATCAAACTTAGTGGTTTTTCATCTATATAGAAGCTGTATTGTGATCATTCTTAAACTATCTTAATTATTAGCACATTTATCATTATTACCTGACTGTCTAGAACAGCTTACTACGCTCTAATCAAGCGTAGGCTGGACATGGCTCGGCCCGGCCCAACAATTTGGGAATCGGGTCGTGACATGTTTTTTTGGCGGCCCATGCAAGGTCCTGACTAAAGTTGTTTGGTTACGTTACTGTACCAAGCACGCCTGCAGAAATTAAGGATAACTAGATAACACTAGGAACGACATTTAGAACACCTAGAGGAATTTTAGGATTGCAACATAGAAAAACTCATTACAGCGTAGGACCGGTAGTGTAACTAAATTGTTTGCTTATGATTGCTTGCTTTAATTCTTATAGAATTCCTTTCTTTAAATAGATGGACCCTACACACTCTCCCGATTCCGCCACCTCAGGTGACGGTATACCTCCACCACCTCCTACCCCGCAGACCCAGATACCTCCACCCCCACCTCCTATCATACCTCCCCAGACTATTGTTTCCCTTGACGGAACCCAATTACTGGCTTTGATCCAGGGGCTCCTGAATACTCAGCATACCCCCGTCTCGCAACCTATAGAACATCAATTGAGGCTAGGTAGTATCAAGAGTTTTATGAACCTAAAACCGAAGGAGTTTCTTGGGACGGAAGGCATAGTTGTAGCTGATGACTGGTTAGATTCCGTAGAGAGGAAGCTCATAGGGGCTAGATTACCTGACGATCTTTGGGTCGAGGCAGCAGGATTTTTGTTAGCAGACCTGGCAGGGGTCTGGTTCAGAAATGAGACGATGTTCATTGGCGGCAGAGGAAACTGGAAGCAATTCAAGATCCAGTTCAAGAGGAAGTTCTTCTCCACCACCGCTAGAGTTTCTATGGGATTGCAATTCCAGAACCTGCAACAGGGGAGCCGTACAGTCGATGAGTACGCAGGTGAGTTTAGCAGACTCAGTCGTTTTGCCCCGAGCTTAGTAGCCGACCCGGAGGAGATGGCTCGCAGATTCTGCCATGGTCTTGTCCCGGACATTAGCATCTTACTAGTGGCCAACGGGATCACAGACTACTACCAGCTACTGGAGAGAGCCCGAGGTATCGAGGAGCGTCTTTTGTCTTGCAAGAGGCCAGCTACCAACATCATGACGAGCCGTCCAAGCGCCAGACTTTCCAGCAGAGGACGACTACCCAGCACCAGCAGGCCTATTCTCCACCAGTTCATCCTCAGCATCAGTTATCATTTGCCCGAGATCCGGGACACCAGCAGCAGAAGTGGGTCTCTTGTGCCTTCTGCAAAAAGCCAGGGCACGATGTCTCCATCTGTAGGAAGAAATTGAGCCAGTGTCTTGCTTGCGGGTCTTCCACCCATATGATTCGGGAGTGCCCGAAAGCGAAGCCATTTACCAGAGGACCTTCAGGGAGAGCATACCCTTTAGCCATCCAGGCAGCAGTACCAGTGCAGGGCCCAGAGCCAGAGCCAGAATACTTGACAGACGGTGCCACAGGTTGGATTTATTTACATATGACAGTTTGATTCTAGTGCCTTATTAAGTTACCCATCACTAGACTCATGCAAAACCATCATTTAGTAACTGCACCCATGAGACCAAACCATTGACCAGTAGACCTATTTCATAGACGTTCCATTATTAGGAGATAGCCTTAGTCATCGCTGTAATTATTTTTAAAACGTTAGATACCTTGCGTGTCTTCAGTTCTTGTAAATTTCGAGGACGAAATTTTTCAAGGAGGGAAGATTTGTCAGCCCCAGTTTTTCAAAATTTTTGTTAATCAGTATTAAATTGGCCATTAATGATTATTTTAGTATTAAAATATTTTATAATAATTATTAGGAATTTTTCCTGTATTTTTAAATGATTTTTAAATGGTTTTAAATACATGAAATACCTTTTTGCAATTTTATAAATTGTTTTAAATTAGGTTTGCAATTAGTTAAATTGTTATAATTGAGTTTTGTAATAAAACTAATTGTTTCTAAGTCAGTTTGCAATTTTAGATTTGTGATTTGCAAATTAAATTTGCAAATCTAACCGCGGGAGGGTTTATGCAAATCGGGTATTCGCATTGAACTGTGGAATTAGGCTAATGTGCAAAATCCCTAATTCCCGAGGGTGTTTTTGCAAAACCCCTCATCTCCCCCACCGCCTTCCCCTAACCCTAACCCTAATCCGGCCGTAACCCTAACCCTAATCCGGCCGTAATCCACCGCCTCAACTCCCCTATAAAATGACCCCCTCGTCTCCCTCTCCACAACCACCACCATCCCAGCCCCCCCCCCACGACCACAACTCCGCCTCCTATTTCCCACTCCCAAACCGCAGCCACCTAACTCCGGCGACCCTTCGTCCAGCCTCCACAGTCGCTGCCGTCACCATCCACCACTATCAACGAGTTCGACTCACCAAGGCGAGTCGATCGCCACCGCTCCGCCACGACGCCGACGCCTCCTCCGCCTGATCGCCCTCTCGACAGCAAGTCGAGCTCGGACACGTACGTATCACTTCGTCCCCGTGTCGAAACTCGACTCGTGTACACGGACACAGACTCGCCCAGCCTAGACGAACCTAGTGGTAAGTGTGGACACGCGTAGATCGTGTCGTACGTGTCGTGCAGTGCATGGACACGTCGACACGGTGTCAGATCTCATTTCTCGTGTCCTGGACAGTATGGACACGAGCGAACTGTTATTTAGAGAACGGGTTTGGTTTTGTGCTAACGGGTTTAAAACCCATTAACTTAAAATCTGACATATATTTAATCAAACCCCCTTCCCTAACAGTCACTCGAACCCGACCTACTGGCCAGCCCGCACAGTTTAAACCCCCCCTCTGGCTGACCGAGTTCGAGCCCCCCCCTGCTGTTTGTTTTTGTTTTTCTTTTTCCTTTCCTTTTCCTTTTTCTTTTTCTATATATATTTATATATATATTAGTGTATATATATTTTATATACTGTATTTTGACAGTATATTATATGTATATATAATTTTATAATTAGTAAACTTTTATATATATATTTATATGTATTTATGTACATATATGTATATAGGTATATATTTTCTTGTATATATTTTTATAGTTAGTAAATTATGTATATATTTTCATATGTATATATACATTATTATACACTTTAAAATTAAATGTTTCCTTATATATATATATATATTTATATATAAATATATACTTTATAAAATTAAGTGTTTTCCTTACATATATATATGTAACTTTTAATATATGGATATATATATATCCTTGATAAAAATATCTATATATTTATGTATAAATATAAATATTGTAGATGTACTTTTATATATGTGTTTTACTTTACTTAGTGTAAATTATCTTTATAAAATAAATTGTCATACTTTTATGTATAATTTTGCCTTATTAAAATAATAATATTTATTTTGTATTATTACCAAATTGTATTTTTAGTGTATTTAAATTACTGCAACCATTTGGTGTCCAAGCCTAGCATGGGTATTTGGGCCCAAATGTGTTTTCACATTTTAGACTTGTACAAGTCATATTGGACTTGATACATGGTCTTGAGTCATGTATTTGGACTATGGTTCATATATGTACATTGACAAAATTAAGTAAAGTATTAATTATTTAATTTCAGAATTGTACACTTATTGATTTTGAATTTCTAAAAATACTTATCTTGCTATAAAAATTCTGGAAAAATACTATTAAAATTCTCTGTTAATTTAGACAATTTAATATAAATTTTGTAGCATTTTGTTGACAGTTTTGCCCCTGTTTTGCCATATGGAACCAGAACTCATTTTCTATATATTTATGAAAACTGATTTTTTATAAAATACTTCTGTTGGGTAATAAATCCCAGAAAAATTATAATAAATTTCTATAAGTAACAAGGTTTTTGTCAGTATATTATTTTGCATTTATTGGAGATTTCTAGTATTTTCTAAAATTGTTAGAACACAGTGCACAGAATGTTTATTTTACCAATAATTATGACTAAGTCATGACTTGTGATTTTTGTGTATTTCTAGTATTTGGATTGCTAACCAGCCTTAATATGGGAGACCCATGTGTTAGTTTAGATGCCAAATCACTTCACTTTGAACCCCTAGGCTAAGTTCACCTAGCCAATGTCCAATTTGGCCTTCTCACATCACTAGTGTATTTATATTGTCTTGTAACTTAGAGTCTGAGTATATATATGTTTTCAGTGCCAGGACACTCTACATCTTAGCTTTATTGTCATTGCATTGTTTTGCTCCAGGCAAGTACATCTACAAACTCATTTACTGTCTTTTAATGTTAAGTACATGTGACAACCTTGTGAATTACCATTAATCCAGTTGCAAGTCTTTTGTTAATTGTACATGTTAAAACACTGTTATGTGATAAAAGAATGTTAATCAACCCATGTGAATGCTGATCCTTGGAGTAGCAAGTCAAATCATAACATGTTTCATACTATTGCCAGTTCCCACTATGCTTTACACTATTTCCCGTATCTTTTACATGATGATTACTGGGTTATGAAAGAGTTGATAGTATAGTTACTGGACTCGTGGAATGTACTCACTTACATTGCAGTATGCTAATTGTGTAGTTTCTGGACTTGTGGAATGTACATACGTACATTGCAGTAAACTAGCAGTGCGGTTTCTGGACTTGTGGAATGTACATACGTACATTGCAGTAAACTGAGAATGTAGTTTCTGGACTTGTGGAATATACATATGTACATTATAGTAAACTAGCATAGCACCTATTGACCGATCTCATACCTGCTCCAGTTTTAATACATAATGTACATATGCCACAATTGACAAGAGTGTCTTAAAATGATAATCAAGATATACCATGATTTTTTGCTTTATATGATTTACCCTGATTCCAGAATGTCTATTTTTCAGTCTTATCATACCATGTTCCTGTTGTACATCCCTTGCATTATACATTCAGTACTTTAGTAGTAGAGGTTGTACTTGCTCCCGTCCTGACAGGATAACGTTGTAGGTATTTTGACCGAGGAAGAAACGCTTTGTGACCCGTACTATGGAGCTCCAGTTGAAGTTATTCCTGCAGGGAATCCTACTTAGCTGCTTAGTTTGACTTAGTGTTGGGTTATTATCACAGACACTGTTTTGTACCTTTAAACTGGACCTTGTCTCCAGTACTACTTTTGGTTGTGTACTATTTATTATCAAACTTAGTGGTTTTTCATCTATATAGAAGCTGTGTTGTGATCATTCTTAAACTATCTTAATTATTAGCACATTTATCATTATTACCTGACTGTCTAGAACAGCTTACTACGCTCTAATCAAGCGTAGGCTGGACATGGCTCGGCCCGGCCCAACAATTTGGGAATCGGGTCGTGACACATAGCCTAACCCCCGTCGAGTCCGATTATAGTAATCCTGTGGCTTTCTATTGGGCATCGAAAGCCGGACAGGGAGATGCCGACCCTTGCCGTAGTTTAAGCCTTTGTTGCTTTTCAGGTCGTAGCCCATCTTTTGGATGATGTGCTTAGCCGCATCTGTGTACCGATAGACTTGTACTCTGCCGGTATCAGGTTCGGGCTCGATTGACGGGAGGTCCCGACGACGCTCGATTTTGCCCGAGATGATGGTGCCTTGGCCTCGGCTCCGTGGAGGGACTATGAAGACTCCTTGAGACGGGACTATTTGATTATGGTAGACGTTCGTTACTTGTGTTTGCAACGACCGTAGAGCGTTGTCTAATGTATACATGGCATTCCTGTGTGGAAGACAAGAATAATTGAAAGACACTCTATTATTGATAAAGTACGAGATTTTATCCCGTGGGATTACATTGTCGAAGGAGGGTGCGTCTACATCAGCGGAGATAT
Source organism: Iris pallida (assembly GCA_029216955.1). NCBI lineage: Eukaryota > Viridiplantae > Streptophyta > Magnoliopsida > Asparagales > Iridaceae > Iris > Iris pallida. Next base: position 3,613,734 of record JANAVB010023799.1, read on the forward strand.
ATTCGCCAAGCTCCTCATCTGTAAGCACTGGGGCCGGATCAGGAGAGTCCTCCACCGCTCTGACTTTAGGGTCTGAGAGGGTTATGTGAGCCCTCTCTGGCATCTTAGATGACTGCGGCGGCTTGCCTTTAAGACGCACCTTGAGAGGTGCCTCGGTTGCGCCTCCGATGAGTGGCGCCTTCCCTTGTAATTTTACCACCAGGGGAGCTGCTGTTTGAGGTGGCTTTCCCTTGAGGCGTATCTTCAGGGGAGCTTCGCGAGCCGACGCTTTTCCTGACAGCTTGATGCTCATTGGAGGCGCCTTCTGGGGTGGTTTCCCCTTCAGACGGATTTTCAAGGGAGCGTCGGGAGTCGTCTCAGGCTCCATGTCCGGCTCTGTTGCCGTCTCTGCCTCATCATCAGCGTCATTGGCTTCCTCCTCGTCAATGGGCTTGTACAAGTCGGAATCGGTGAAGTAGGCCTCAATCCCTTTGAAGGGATCGATATCTGCAAACTCCGTCCGGATGACGCCGTTGGTGGATACATATTTCATGCATTGGTGGAGCATGGAGGGCACCACCATGTACTCATGTAACCATGGTCGTCCGAGTAAGATGTTGTAGTTGACCTCGGCATCCACCACATAACAAGTCACCTCAGTTTTGAGGCTGCCGATGTGACACTTCAGCCGGATCTTGCCCAGTGGCTCGCTCTTGCTAGCGTTGAAGCCACTGATGGTCGTATTGGAGGGCGCCAGCCGGTACATTGGGATCCCCAGCTTTGATAGCAGCGCCTTTGGAATGATGCTAAGGGAAGACCCCGGATCAATCTGAATCCTGCTCACCTTTACCGAACCGATGTACCCTGTGTAATACAACGGTCGGTTATGTCGGTGATGCTTGAGCAGCATGTCTTATTGGGTGAAAGTTATGTTTGGGATAACTTCATCCGCACAATGACAATGTGCACAAGTAGTTGGGAGGTCTTCAGGCTGCTTCACTTGACTAAGAAAGGATTCGGCATCCTTCAGAGCTTCGCAGAGAGCTTCTCGGGAGTCCTTAGAGAGACGCAGGAGCTCGAACAAAGACAAGCGTGCAGGAGTACTGGCCAGTTGAGCCAGAATGTCAAAATTGTGGGGCTTGGCTAGCCCCGAAGCATTTTCTTTCCGCAGAGGTCTGTCGAAACGGGCCTCCACTTGCTTTTGTTTATTGGCTGCTGAGGGCTTGGATGGACCCTCCTCAGGGATGGTGCCAGGAGGCACCACTTCGGCGGCAGCTTCACCGGACTGGGAGTTCTGTTGTGCACGCGTCTGTACGGGAAGCGCCTCTTCCGTTGAAGAAGAGACCGTGCGGCAAGACTTGATCTTCCTGCCTTTTGCTTTGGAGGTAGGGCGTACCTCCGGTTGAGTTACCTCGGAGACGAGGTCGGGGTGAACCCAGAGGACCTCTCCTCGAGATGTGGTGAGTGGGACAAGTCCACTCACATTGTCACGGGTGGGTGGCAAGTTCACCACCTCTATTGTCGCCTTAGGGATGGGGACGACTCCATCTTGTGTGGTAGTCGGCGGCAAGGTGCCGAACTGAAGTGACACCACATTAGCTGACACCGTCTTCTCTTCATAGTCGACTGAGATTACATCCGCATGGATCATGCGTTGGATGTAATTTTTGAGGACGTAGCAGTCCTTAGTCGGGTGTCCGACAAACCGATGGTAGTGACAGTACCTCGGGTTGTCCACTTTCCCGACTTCATCGGGCCGCTTCGGGTCCGGAAGCTTGATCTTATCACCCTGCTTCAGTATCTCAAAGAGTTACAGGGTGTCGTCATCATTGAATGAATAAACCTCCTTGGGTCTCGGTGCCAGTGGAGGCTTTTGAGTAGGCGCAGATGCGCCCTTCGAGGCATTAACAGTCAATGCCTGTTTCCTTTTTGTTTCTCGTCCGGAGTTGTTGATTGCGGACTTTTTCCCCTTATCGTCAAAGGCGGGGAAGCTAACACCCAGAAGACGTGCATTGGCCGCCTTCTTCTCTGCAGCTTCAGCTTCGATGATTAGGGAACTCCAGTCGGAAGGGGGAGTAGAGTTAAGCCAGAGCTTTACTGCAGGCAGCATGTTCATACTGCAAGCGGAGAGGAGCGCATGCTCTGGCATGCCTGGAGGTAGCCTGAAGCAGGCCTGACGGAAGCGTTCGATGAATGCCCGAACCGTTTCCTTGTCCTTCTGGCGTATCTCAATGAGAGACGCCATCGTCATGTCCTTCCCACCGTCGTAGAAGCGGTCGAGGAAGAGGCGTGTCAGGTCGTCGAAGGATGATATAGAATTATCGGGGAGGCTGCAGTACCAGTCATACGCCACCCCTTTCAGGGCCCCAACAAAGATGCTGGTGAGGAGCGCGTCCTCCTTCGGAAGATGCCCTGTCTGCGACTGGAAGTACGTCAGGTACCGTCGTGGAGAGTCTTTTCCGTCATACGGCGTGAGTGTTTGTGGTTTATACTTTGGGGGATAAACCACCTTGTTCCACTCAAGGGGATAAGGCTGGGGAATGCCCATCTTCTGGCGCTCCTTCTGCCTGTTCTTAGACTCGAAGCGCTCCCGCAGATCTTTGATCATTTCGACCACGTCCTCCGTGGAGCTAGGAGTCGGGGAAGGAGGTACCACCTGGAGTGGAGCGTTTGAGGGCTCCGACGTCCGGGGTGCTTCTGTGACTGAGGGTGTCCGTTGGAGGGGCACACTCGACTCTCCATTGGCTCCTGGGTCGGGACCATTTGAAGGTGTCCTGATCAAGGCCGACCGCATCTCAAACACTGCTTGAGTCAGCGCTTGCATTGAGGCAGAGAGGGTTTTGAGTCCTCCCTCTAGCGAGTCTATGCGCTGGACAATGTCCTGTGGTGGTACATCAGTCTCAAGATCACCCCCGGTCATGTATACTGTCATAACACGGCCGGAAGTGGATGGATTAGTTGAGGCTTCGCTCTCAGCCTCGCTCTCATGTGGGGGAGTCACTTCTCCTGGTGTTTGGCCACCCCCAGCCACATTCTGGAGTTCGTCTTCGACAGGCGCATCTGCAAGGGCCTGACTGCCCTCAGCTCTGTCTTGAAGGGCCTCTTCGTTTCCAGCACTACCCCCGGCGGTGTCCTGGAGGATATCGTCATTTTGAGGGGCTTCAGGGAGGCCATCTTCGCCTTGATGAAGATCCGTCGCAGCTGTGCTTTGGACATCTTCGTCTTCGGAAGGAGGCTCGACAAGGGTTTGGCTACCCCCAGCTTCCTCCAAGAACTTCTTCCTCGACCGAGTGCCTTCGAACACTCCAGAGGTCGTGACAGCTGCCTTGGTTTTCTTCGGCTGGCTTTTGGATGAAGACGAGGAATTGGCAGTCGTCTTCCGGACAGATGAGGAGTTGGAGATCACGTTGCATGAAGCAACCTTTAGCTCCTCTTCTGCTGACACCTTTGTCCCAAGGCGATGTCGGAGGGGTGTCGATGATTGTAGCCGTTGGAAGACCGACTGCTTTGGCGGTACTGCCGTCTTGCAACAGCAGTTGATGGTGACCACTGCACAAGTGTGCCCCGCGAGAGGCGTATCGTGCTTGTTGGTCAACTCTCCTGACCGGCGCTTGTGAGTGATCACGTTGCGCAAGTCGTTGGAGGAGAGTGCTACCCTCACACCCCTCTCAGACGCATGGCAGGGCCAAGCACCGGGGTGGTCGGGTGAGTGCTGCGCCCCCTGATCTAATACCAAGCAGGCATCACGATCAGTAGTGGGGGAACCACAGCATTTGAAGTGACTTGAACGGACCTCAAACGCACAACCAGAGGAGGCGTGGGAGTTCAAGACCACTGAGTTTGCCTCTCTCGGCTTGGTTGTGCATGCAGTGAATGCGCCCAAGCGAGATGAGGACTTTGAAGGTTGACTCGTTGTTGGTGCAGAAGCACTTGAGTCAACTTTGTACAGCTTGCCATCGGCAGCGCGTGTGATTGTAAGCGCGTGCCTCTGGTCGGCTGCTGGCATAGCACGTTTGTGGCGCATGGCCCATACCGCCTTGGATTTCTTCGTACCAGCCCGCTGGGGCGCATAGTACTCAACATCCAAATTCTCCTCGCCATTACAGCGAGTGAGTCTGTCAAAGACAGAGGCTCTTTGTGGCGCATCAGAAGTGATGCGTGGGGCATTGGCTGCGCCCCTGCTCCATCGACGTATCTTCCTCGCCTGAGAAGAAGATGGCTGGGGAACGTGGTCAGCCGCACGCTTCCCCGAGAGATACGCTGCATCGGCGGGCGCACCTTGACTGCTGAGGACGTCAGCAGGAAGGGAAGGCTGGACGGGCGCATCCCCTTCAACGGTGGTGCCCAAGGCGTCGACTTTGCGCACCCAGACTGCGCGGGTCTTCTTCGGCTTCGACAGCCGCTTCGAAGGACTCGCACTTCCTTCAGAAATGAACTCCTCGTACGCCTGTTGATTGAGGCGCACTACCAACATCTTGTGGGAGGAGCCCACCTTCACGTCGTCGGCCTGTGACACAACCTTCTCGGTAGAGGAGAAAGAAGTCCCCAGCTTGTTTGCCATTAAAATTGTTTTGATTGAAATCTTAATACAAACAGAACAGTGATATAATATAGGACTTAGATGTAGTCCTAGGAGTACACTTTTGTTTAAGCTGGGTCCTTAGTGCCAATGGAGCGAGTGGTAATGCGTTGACTCCGTTGACCGGCTGACGACGGTTATCGGTTCTCTGAAGGTGTTGATTGCTCTGGGTGCTGGAGCTTGCTGAGAGGAGGAAGACGTTGAGTGTCTAGAACTGCCTCTCGGTGATTCTCTGTTGTGGATTCTTGTGTGTTCTGAGTCTCCGTCTCAGTGTGAAGGAGATGATCATTCTATTTATAGTTTTGCAGACTGGCTGCTCATGCGCGCATGCAGGATGCGCCGGTGTGGGGATGCCACGTGGAGGTTGCTGATGGAGGCGCACGGATGCTGCGCCCTGATCGAGGGGGAGAACTCTTCATACTGCTGTTGTGAGCCGGCACGTAGCAGAGAGAAGATCTTTCCGTTACTGAAATCTTGGATGAGTTGAGTCAAAAGACACGTGTCGTCGACTCATGGTTCGAAGATCTCGGATTTGGTGGAGAGAAGTGATCTGGTGAGCTGCGCCTTGGATTGGGCGCAGGAGGAGGCTGCGGCTCATAACCTTTAGGAGTTACAAACCATTTGGGGCGCATGGCTTTTGAGGCGCATGCAGGCGACTTTCCTTCTGTCTTTCGGGATCAGAGAGCAGTCTGAGGCGCATGGCTTTTGAGGCGCATGCTGATTTGGACGTATGGCCGTAGAGGCGCATGCTGATGGTGGAGTGGCCACGTGGCAGTAGCCGTCGAAATAAAGTCATGATGATGCTGACGTTGTCGACGCTTCATTTTCTGAAAAAGCTGTCAACTGTTCAGACTTTGGGAGGCGTGCTGCCAACTCTGTCAGTTCAACATTTAATGTTGGTGACGTTTGATGGACAGCTGAGTGGGCGCGTCGGTTGGCGTTCCACTCGGTATGGAGATGTGTGGGGGCGCACCCTCTGTAATGTACCGAGTACTGTAGGGCGCGTCTGTGTGATGCGCCTGATGTCGAAGGGCGCGTCCGTGTGATGCGCTGTCTGGCTGGCGCATCGGACATGTCTTTTAATGATGCGGCTGTCTCGCTCTTCGAGTGCTATAAATA